>OY482673.1:54654844-54809961 GCA_960531455.1 Urophora cardui
GAGGAGCACGAAGCGCAAATCAAGGCCGAAGAAGAAGCGCTTAAAGCGCGCGAAGAGGCCGAAAAGCGCGCCGCTGAAGAACGCGAACGCCAAAAGCAAGAGCGCCTAGAGGCGCTGAAGAAACAAGAAGACGAACGTGTGCGGCAGGCGCTCGAAGAGAAGAAACGCAAATATGCCGAACGCCTTTCGCGTCTCTCGCCCGAAGATCAACGCAAATTCTTTGAGATGCGCAAGCGACGAAAGTCAAAGAAGACGCAAGAGCTAATGCAACAAAAACAGAATCCCAGTCATGGCAACGAGGCATTTGAGGATGAATAAAGCGAGTGGAATCGGGGCGTTAGAAGTGTGGTAAAAAAAAGCAAAAAAAAGAACATAAGCAACTACCTACATGATTATGACGATGTAGATGATGATGTTAAGAGTCGAATGGGATATACACACATACGTATGTATGCACATGTGTTGGCCGATTTTAAATCGAAGTTATAAACTACAATCGACCGCTCGTTTAGCCATTAGCGCGACTGCGTTGCAAACGTTTTATTCCAAAAACCTCGTTTAAACAAAAATTAATGAAGCTAAAAATAAGTCATTTTATTGTTTAAGTCGTTGCTGCCAGGTTTTTTTTTTTAATTTATAGCATAAAAAATTTCTTTTACTTAAAAGAGAACTTTGAAACTTTGCAAACTAAAAATTTGCTACTGTTTTATTGAAGTTATAGTATTAGCGCCTTGAATCACACTAATCTTTTATAGCTTAACAATTGTTGTAAGTTTTATACTTATTTTGAATTATGTTTAATTTTAGTTATTTTAAATAAACTTACATGACTGTGAATCAAATTGACAGCCGCCGAGGAGTATACAAAAACCAAAATATAATTTTACAACCGCATTATTTTGTACACGACTTGCAGAAAAAACACCTTTTTAAATTTTAAATTATAAAAAAAAAGCATGGCGATACAAGAGTTGGTTCAGAGTTCTGTCAAGTTAAAATATCTCGCTATTGTGAATGACAATTGAAGCAGATTTGAAAACTTCCATTTAAATGTCAAAAGTTGTGCTTGTTTGCCTTGGTCGCTTTTTACACCAGTGATGCCAATACCAGTGAAGTCGAGTTGAACTGTTCTTTTGCAAGTCGTTTACAAACGAATGCGACTATTAGTATGTACATATATATAGCATTTTCAGGTCAAATGAAACTCTTTTCAAGTCAAATGAAACTCTTTTCAAGTCAAGTGAAATCTTTTTCAATTGAATTTAAACCTTTTTCAATTGAAATTAAACCTTTTTCAATTGAAATTAAACCTTTTTCAATGGACATGAAATTGTAAAAAAGGTTAGTTTCAATAGAAAAATGTTTAGTTTCAATAGAAAAATGTTTAATTTCAATAGAAACAGGTTTCAATTCAATTGAAAAAGGTTTCAATTCAATTAAAAAGGTTTCACTTGACTTGAATAAAGTTTCACTTGAGTTGAAAAGGTTCAATTTGACCCGAAAATGCTATATATGGACGCAGAAAACTATATTGATGTCACATCCATATTTATGGATAATCCGGTCTGATCCATAAACTATGTATGTCATATCAATATTTTTGTATATATTACAAATTTTGTTTGGATATAACAGCCATTATATGGAGATGACATCCCTAGTTTATGGATCAGACGGGATTATCCATCCATAAATTTGGATGTGACATCAATATAGTTTTTTCCGTGTACAAATTTATATATGTAAATATATATGTCCCGCACCTTCAAGCACGTATAATCAAACCTAATTTTCCAATTACAAAAAGTGCACAATTTTAGTAATTAAATGTGTACACAAGCATTTTTAATATTTTGTGAAAATTGATATGGTAAAGTGAAATTCGAAATGAATAGATAAGCAAAATTATATATATATGTAGGTACATACATATGTACGATAAGTTTAGCCATACAAATACATACCTATGCATAATATTAATAAATTAAGTAATTATACGCTGCAGCTTTCAATATATTTGTATGTATTTATCTTCCAAAAAACAGAAAAACTAAAACTCTTAAGCAGTTTTTTTAACGCACCCTTTGCCTGCTCAAAAACAAAAAAATAATGCTAATTTTTAACTAAAGGTGAATCGAATTAAAATAAAATAAAATAAAATAAAATAAAATAAAATAAAATAAAATAAAATAAAATAAAATAAAATAAAATAAAATAAAAACTTTTTTAAATATTAAGCAATTAATTTAAGGCCTTTGTAGTTTTTAATTTTTAACTATAAAACAAAGGCAGCTTTTAAGTAGATTAAATGTACAGCACTACATGAATCACAATTTTAACAAATATTAACATTTTTTTACATTTTAATTGTCGATGTTTTTTTTATAAAGTAAATTTAAAATTAAAAAAATGATATTAAAACGTATGTATGTATCTCTTAATGTTTTTTATACAATCTACAAATAAATAATTTGCATACAACTTGTAATTGTAAATGTCTATTACGTTATTGTTAAAGTTTTCAATTATGTAAATGCAACTGTACATTTTTGGCATTTGTATTGTACATTCAACTATGAATACACAAAAATATTTGGAAATAAAAAAAAACGATTTTGAAAAAAATGCAGCTAAAGATAAAACTCATCTAATTATTACCTCACGATATGTTTTTTGCTTTCAAAAGAAACAAAAAAAAAAAAAATAAATGAAATAAAATTAAATTAAAGAAAAATAATAATCATATCATAAGCACTGTTATGTAATTTAATGCAATCAATTATTATGTATAGCACAAAATCGAGCACTACAAAAAGTTAACCATTGCAATAGCCGAAAAGTTATGTATAATAGACATATTTATGTTACAATATGAAATCGTATTGAATAGAAATGAAAACTCCTGGTAGATCGAAACTACATAGCATGCAGACATAAAATAAAACTATATTTAAAAAATAATTAATTAATTATTAAATAAAATTAATAAATTAATTAAATATAAATAAAGCAACCACAAAATTTTAAAATTAATAAAAAACGAAAATGGAGAGTTTTTATTTTAAAAAGTTATATGAATGCATTTTTGACCTCTTTTACAACTTGTCACCTAAGAGAAGAAACTTACGGGTTGATATATGTAGGTGCATAAGAGCGCCTAGTTCAAGCTAATATTTACGCATACACTTCTGTGCAGCGAAAGGATGGATATTTGACACCGCTACAAAACGCTTTCTCACGGCTGAATAAATGTGCAACTGCTGGGGATGCCAGATTAAGGAAATTCATCAATTGGTGTACGAGTATAAACTCCTCATATTTAGAAAGACAACCGGCTGAGTTCCTATAACCAAAATTTACCGTACTTCCCTCATGCGAATACAAAAACCCTTTACATCAGGAGTACTCCGTAAAGCCCAGGATTTTACTAGGTAACAAAATCCCAGTACTAGTAAATACCCATATCGCTTCGCTGCGACTAATGATACTACCTATCAATCTCTCTACCAATCTCCAACTCACGTTCCCTCTACCTCTTCCTCCTCCTATACTACTCTCTCTCTCTCCTACTCTTCCGTTTACTATCAACAACATTCCATGGCCATCCTCCATACCGATCTATATCATTTGAATCGGGAACCGGTCGAGATATCCAAATAACATGAACTATATATGGAAATTCTGATCGGCTCCATTAATTTCATACCATATTTCGGGGCCATCTGGGTCCATAATATGGACTCCATATATCTCGGGAAGGTGTTGATATACCGAAATTAAATATGTTGTAAATTCTCCATTACATAACAAACATACATGATAAAAATTAACAAAAATGGATCATAAATAAGGATTTTCTCAATAAGAATCTGAACTCCAGCGCCACCTAGCGGGAAAAATATAGCCTATATGGGGGGGCTTATCCAAAGACAAAACTGTCACAATTGGCAAAATCCGTTCAGTAATTTTTGAGCCATTCCATCGCACAAAACCCCTCTACAATTTTATATATGTATGTAAATTAAGGTGGTACAAAAAAAATTAAAACCCAACAAATCATTGCGGAGCAAGGCTATTTTTATGCTAAAACAATATGTGTTCCCTTTTTTAATGATAAAAGACATCTTTCTTGTTCATTAAGGACTTCCCCAAAAATTATGTACACACGTTCACTGATATGAAAGCAGAAGGAAACTTTGAGGCATTTGCGCGACCTCAATACTTTAATATATTACGGTAAAATTTTCGGTATAGATTTCCGTAATACAATCGCATGAAATGCGGCTTGTTCCGCGGATTTCGGCAAACTTTATTTTCTTCATACTACAATTTTGTACCACCCTAATGTACATACATATATAAATAATCCACTGCAGCCAAAAAAAAAATTACTTACCTTAATATAATCACATAAACCGTCGCCCTTCAACTGCCCATTCGGCTCTGCATATAATTTGATCTTGAACTTTTGCGTTTGCGGGTCACGCATAATCATGCCACATTTGCTCATCAGCTCTGTGAACTCATCCAACGTTATATCCAATGGCAAATTGGAAACGTAAACTTTTGTATTCTGTTCGGGATCCACATCAAACCACTCTGTAAAAAATAAAATTCTATGTATAACAAAGTGCTACTTGCATATAAATACATACACATGTGGCACACACAAATTTGAATTAAAACTCGCTTACTTGGTGGTTCCGGCGCTTTTCGCTTAATTGCCTTTCCAGCAGCTGCCGCTTCCGCACCCGCTTTCGCCTCTTCAGCCATTCGCTGCAGTTCCAACTCTTTACGTTTTTCCTCTTCCTCTGCCTTCCGTCGTTTTTCCGCCTCCGAGGCGCTTGTATTATCTATAAAGCCATAATTCATCTGATAGTGCGCCATAAAGTCATCGTCTATCTTGGGAAACCAAGCTTTCTTGGTGGTGTCCCAAAAGAAGACAGTGCCATCTTTATCTGTATAAATACGTTGGCCATCCTCATCAATGTCGTACGTCACATTCGCCGGATCGTTACAAAAACTCGAATTTTCTTTTGCTATCCACTCCTTCCGTTCGGCATCCCATTTATAATGTTCGGTTTCGGTTTGCGCTTGCACTTTGGGTATCCATTTCTGCGACTCGCTACACCATTTATAATGATCATTTTCATACGGATTATTATCACTGCTCGCCGCATTTGTAGTTGAATCGCAAGGAATCCATTTATTTTCAGTTGTGCTCCATTTGTAGCGATAGTTTGTGTTGGGATCTATATAGATGGCGCTGCCATCTGATTCATATGTCATATGTTGGGTATAATTTACATCCACGCCTTCTTCGGTTGAGGCTGTTGGAGAGCATGAAGGCGTCTTGTGATCCTTCTCATTAGCAGACGCGCTTTCTGTGAGCTCGGTTGTTTCCGAAACCTTTTTTGCAGCATCAGTTTCAGCGACAATGATCTCGCTTTTACTTTCAACGGTGCTACTTGGCGCAACTTCCGTTGTTGTGGTATCATCAACATTTGCGCGAACTTCTTCGTTACTTTCGGTAGAATTTGTGGACTGTGCATTACTTGTTTCTACAGATTCTTTATTCGACTCAGTTGATGCTGATTTCAGATCTACATTTTCGGCAGAGTTAGTGGGCGAGGCTTTGACGACTTCATTTGATTCTACATGCGCTTCTTCGGCATCTTCACTTCGATTTTCCACTGCATCATCTGCTGATTGTTGAGTTTGTAAAGTTTCCGCTTCGAAGTTCTTCTGAAATTTCTCTGACTGATCTGCCGAAATAAATTCTGTGCTTATATTTTTCTTTTCAGCTGAGGTAGCGGTTGAAGCTTTGACAACTTCACTAGATTTCACATGCGCTTCCTGGGCTTCTTCATTTCGATTTTCCGCTGCATCATCTGTTGACTTTGGAGTTTGTAAAGTCTCCCCTTCCAAGTCTTTCTGAACTTCCTCTGACTGATCTGCCGACATAAGTACTGTGCTTATGTTTTCTTCGCAGGAAAGTTCAACTTTTGCCTGAGAGGACGGCAATGAATTATTTTCATTGGAATCGCTTTTATTTTCAGCTGCATTTGAAATATCTTCAGCTTGACTTTCTAAGTTATCGCTCATTTTTCATTTTTTTCTGAATTTAGAAAACAAATAAAATTTATTTAAAGGCTAATTAACTCCATTGTTTTAAAATAGAGAATAATTTTACAGTTTAAAAGGAATAGAATAATTTCCAAAAAAAAACAACAACAAAAAATCGTAATTGTGATTAACGCAAAAAATCCTAATTGTTCATTAGTCATAAAAAGAATTTAAGCATTTACTTGTGGGACTATTTAATGTATGAACATCAAATATGCATAAAGTTACCAGAACATTACCTTCATTTATGATTAATGGACACAATAAAATATGTGTTCTTAAAACAAAAAAAAAGAAGTTGGATTGATGGATTGCCGGAAAACTTTCAAGGTCAAAGAAATATCTACGTACGTACACACAATCCTACACATTTATGTGCATACACATAAATGAAAGTACCCAATAAACACAAAAGCGAGGATGATATCGTGGCAAACTCGAGATGAATTCACGGAGGTGAATGTTATTTTTCGGATTCGTATCGAGTTTGAGATGGACTCGAGAAAAATCAATTATCGCAATAGCATTTATTAATTTTATTAAATCTTGCTTTACACGAAGAAATTCCCTGTTGGGCTTTAATTTACCATTTAAAACTCTACTCAAGAGATTGAAAAGCTCAGATGATATCGTGGCGAATTCGAGGTGGATTCGCAGAAGAAGATTTTCTAGAATGTATTCGCCAATGGGCATAAATCTCGAATCGCCAACGACCCGAGAATATAAAAATGCGCGAATCGCTAATGAGGGGTGACTCGCCTGGGAATTCGGATTCGCCGATCTATCGTCGCGAACTATCGCCGCGATAATATAATCAGAGAAGCGAATTCGTCTCGAATTCGAGGCGAATCCGTTGTGTTTATTGGGTAGTACAGGTGTAACATAGTTAATATGCTAATTATCAACTTGAATATTGCGAAAATGCCGAATGACGTGCCTTTATTTATATACAAGCCACACCAGTTAAAAATAAATAACAACGTAATGTTCGGAAAAATTCTTTTGTGCGTTCCGTTTTTCTTTTGTCGGCACTTTGATTTCATTTTTCCAGACAAAAAAAGTGCGAGAAGAAGGCAATGTTTGCGTGTTAAGTTAGTTTGAACAGGAAAAGTACTTTGTTGGTGGTCTTTTTAAAACAAATGCCCTAGAAATAAATTTACTATATGTACCTACTTATGTACATTAACTTGCTTGAAAATAAGCATTTGAAGCGATTATTACAATGAAAAGTAGGTACAACAAATCAATTCCACTTATAGCAAACACTTTGGAAAGTGAATCTGATTGAAATCCAACGTGCAAGCATGGTTTGTAAAGTATAACGAAACAAGATACTGAAGATGGCACAAAGCCGAAACCGGTTTATAACCAAATCAAACTTGACAAGGTATGACGGAAATTCATTCCACAATACATCGTATTACAAACTATCTGCAATATTTGAAAAAAAAGTATCAAACATTTTATAACGGCTACAGATAATGTAAAAAAATATTCTTCTACAAAAGTTTCTAATAGTAAATGACCACCATAACCGTTTAGAACTGCGCATGGGGCGGCCTTGCAACACAGACCCAAAGCTAGTGATGAAACTTTCCTTAAAGATTCATATTAAAAATTCATCTTACTCATAGAAAATATGTATGTTTTTGGCAGAGAATGCCTTGTAAGCTTTGAACTACCAAAATTGTGATATTGTCCAAAAGAAATTAGTTTTCTCCAACGTTTCGCGTAAAAAAATACACACGAAAGGGGTCCGCATAAAATAAATGAGAAACTTGGTAACAAAAGAAAAGATATATTTTTTAGAATCTTTTATAAAAGATTCGCGCATAAAATCGGCTGGACTTCGAAGGGAAAATATATCGGAAAGTTCCGTCTTGTTGGAGAATAGCATAACAAATGACATGTTTCTACTTGGATTATCGAAGATGAGACTTAAATAAGTAAAAATAAAAGAAGAATTAATAAAACTTACACTTTTATGTGTATTCTAACGCAAGCATTAATTAAAGGACAAAATAATTACATATGTATTTAATTACTCCATTATTACAAAGTAATAAAAACAATCATCGTGTCAACTAATATGTAGCACATGTTTGGTCCCAATCTGCCACTGAGCTAAAGGCTCACAGACGCTTTTTTCGACAGCTTGTCATGTTTCTTTTGTAAATATTTGCATAGTAAAAATTTTGAAGACAGCAAAGCATTACTGTTATTTCGAAGACAAAGAAAGCAACCGTGAAAGGTGCTCGTATTTTGCGGAAAAGTCAATCAACTCAATGCAGAGGTCTATGCACTCTATAAGCGATTTATGCAAATGTTGTCAATAAGCACCTACAAATTTACATATTTATACATATATTTTTTAGCCTATATTAAAAACTTCCCTGCAGGCAAAATTAAACTAGTATGAAAATAAATTAGTTGATCAACTGGTATGAAACGGACAAAATTCTACTAGTTAGATATCTACTAGTTGATCAACCGCTTTTAAAAAGACAAAATCATACTAGTTGGTATTCTACTAGTAATATACCAATTTATTTATTAGCTGAATATAGCAGTTTGTGCAATTCTATCACAAACTAAGCTTTATTGGCGACTTTGAAGTAAATTTACGCTATCATTTAACAAAAGGGTCAGAATAGTTATTACCAATTTGCCAAAAAGAAACAACCATTTCTCACAAAAGAAATATTTTTAAGGCTTTTCATTTATTTTTGTGCAAGGGTACACAAGAACAATTACATACATACATATATGTTTGCAGCAGGTGGCAAGAAGAGTTTAAGAGAGTTTAGTTAATTGATTTGGTTTCATCCAAATCGGAGATCCTATCAGCCAACTGCCGCAGTAACACGAAGCCATTATTCTACATTATTATACATCTTTGCGTGTACTGTATATAATATGTACTAAATGTAGCTTTAACAAGTAAAAGCGCGGCTGTCTTCGGCCGTACCGAAGACTTCATACCTTTCATGAGTGGTGAAATGAAAAGTTACCTATGTATGTACATAGCCGGATTAAGTTTAATTTATAATTTTAATTCTGTGGGTTATTTATGGAAAGGTTTACTAGAAAAAATGGTGTCTTGGCTATTTAAATGGAGGAGTTATACACCAAAATGTCCATATCTGAACAATCGGTTGTAGGGGAGCTATATGTTATAATGGTCGGATCTTGACAATTTTCGGTAACCCCGTTTGGGCCCATATGGGTACAAATACTTAAAAATTTCACGCCGTTAGCTGTTAAAATGGAGAAGTTATACACCAAAATGTCCATATCTGAACAATCGGTTGTAGGGTAGCTATAGGTTATAGTGGTCTGATCTTAACAATTTTCGGTAATCCCGTTTGGGCCCATATGGGTACAAATACTTCAAAATTTCACGCCGTTAGTTGTTAAAATGGAGGAGTTATACACCAAAATGTCCATATCTGAATAATCGGTTGTAGGGGAGCTATATGTTATAATGGTCGGATTTTGACAATTTTCGGTAACCCCGTTTGGGCCCATATGGGTACAAATACTTAAAAATTTCACGCCGTTAGCTGTTAAAATGGAGAAGTTATACACCAAAATGTCCATATCTGAACAATCGGTTGTAGGGGAGCTATAGGTTATAGTGGTCCGATCTTAACAATTTTCGGTAATCCCGTTTGGGTCCATATGGGTACAAATACTTCAAAATTTCACGCCGTTAGTTGTTAAAATGGAGGAGTTATACACCAAAATGTCCATATCTGAATAATCGGTTGTAGGGGAGCTATATGTTATAATGGTCGGATCTTGACAATTTTCGGTAACCCCGTTTGGGCCCATATGGGTACAAATACTTCAAAATTTCATGCCGTTAGCTGTTAAAATGGAGGAGTTATACACCAAAATGTCCATATCTGAACAATCGGTTGTATGGGAGCTATATGTTATAATGGTCGGATCTTGACAATTTTCGGTAACCCCGTTTGGGCCCATATGGGTACAAATACTTAAAAATTTCACGCCGTTAGCTGTTAAAATGGGGGAGTTATACACCAAAATGTCCATATCTGAACAATCGGTTGTAGGGGAGCTATAGGTTATAGTGGTCCGATCTTAACAATTTTCGGCAATCCCGTTTGGGTCCATATGGGTACAAATACTTCAAAATTTCAGGCCGTTAGCTGTTAAAATGGAGGAGTTATACACAAAAATGTGTATATCTGAATAATCGGATGTTGTGGAACTATATGTTATAGTGGTCCGATCTTGACAATTTTCGGTAACCTTGTTTGGGCCAAAATGGGCACGTCTACTTCAAAGTTTCATGTCCTTAGCTGTTTAAATGGGGAAGTTATGCACAAATTACATCCAAAAATTTCATGTATATCTGAATAATCGGTTGTTTTCTATATGTTATAATGGTCCGATTCGGCCGGTTCCGGCAAATGATCAGCTGCATATAACAACATACCTGTATTCCGAATTTCATTCAGATATCTCAAAAACTGAGGGACTTGTTTGCGTTCACACAGACGGACGGACGGACAGAAGGACAGACGGACAGACGGACATGGCTTAATCGACTCAGCTCGTGATTCTGATCATATCGGTTATATTTTGGTGGGTCCCCCACGCTTCCTTCTGGTACTTTCGACAAAAATTTTTTGGCACTAAGTTATAATAGGTACCATTTCATTCTCATGAAAGGTATAAAAAGTACTAAGCTAATTAAAGTAAGCTTTATTAAATGAACTAAAATGCTATTTTTTCACCTAGAAGAACTGGCATTTTTCTAGTATTATTCTGACTGGTATTCTTCTAGTATACCCTTAACTGCACTCAAAAAAAAAAAATTTCTCTCGATCAAAGACATAATTTTCCTTATTTTGAACACGCGTCCCAATACAAAATTTTCTTTGTTTTGTGTAAATTTTCTCAAAAATGTGGAAAAAACATAAAAAAACATTCAAACAAATTCGTTGCCATGGGGATTTGTATGGGAATTTAATTTCTCAAAATTATAGAAATCAAGTCTTCAAAACAAGGAAAGTTGGGAATGGAATGGCGCTTAAAGAATTTTTCATTATTTTAATGTATGAATTTTTTCAAAACAAGCATATGAAACCATGGTAACGCATGTAACAACAATATTTTATAAACCTTTTAACATGTTTTAAGGAAAATTTACTCAAAACAAAGAAAGTAGTGTTCAAAATAGGTAAACAATTTCTTTGACCCCTCCATATATTTTTTTTCTCTCAGTGTGGTATTTTTCTAGTATGGAGGTGATGTGTTGTCTACTGGTATGAAACTGAGTGGTATTTTTCTAGTATGAAGCTTATGCAAGGGAAGACAATTGCCATCTCGTAGGCCATCGCCACGTTAAAACTACCAGTTGGTTTTAAGTAAAATGGATAGTTGGGCAACTAGATGCCGACATTTTCAAACTGGTAGAATTGTAGTATGCAACTAGTTGTTTTGCCTGCAGGGGTGTTAAAGTAGCTTCAAAGAGTGTTAGAAATACAGCCTAGTGATTTTAAAATGAAAATAAAATTATGCATATAACGAAAACTGGTAATTATTTATTATTACCTACTACCGGTAGAAAGTTTGTAGTTCAAGAGGTCAACATCACATATGTATGTATGTACATTAGATAGGGTTGGTCCCCATACGAAAAAAAAAGTTGTAAAAGTCCGCCCCTAAATTTGTAGCTTATGTTGAGAGGGTTAAGGTACACAAAAAAAATTTTTTTTTGATCCCGCGAAATACCGCCGAAATCGTTTTTTTATTGTAACTTTGTTATTTTTCATCCGATTTTTAAAATTGATACGTCATTAGTTTCGTATTTTGAAGCTCTACACTTCCTTCTAATGCTCTTTTGAGCTCTGAAGTCGTTTTCACATAGTTGGGTCAGCTAACTTATTTGTATGTCCATGAATTATCCTCTTTGTTTTGCCAAATGAAAGTGCTTCAAAATTCATTACAATGTTGCCTTTAAAGGGTTTTACTAAATTAATAAACAAGGAAGTTACGTCACTACGAATATTTAACGTAGCTATTATTTAATTTATTTTTTTAAGCAATTCAATATATGTAAAGTTGTAAAAGTCCGACCCTAAATTTGAAGCTTATATTGAGATGATTAAGGGACGAAAAAAATTTTTTTTTCTGATCTCGCGAAATTCCGCCGAAATGGTTTTTTTCTTGTAACTTTGGTATTTAACTTCCGATTTTTAAAATTGATACGTCATTATTTTCGTATTTCGAAGCTCTATATTTTCTTCTAATGTCCTTTTGCACTCTGAAGTCAAATAACAAAGTTACAATAAAAAAAACCATTTCGGCGGTATTTCGCGGGATCAGAAAAAAAAAATTAAATTTTTTTCTTTAATCCTCTCAATATAAGCTTCAAATTTAGGGTCGGACTTTTACAACTTTACATATACTGAATTGCTTAAAAAAAATAGTTAAATAATATCTACGTTAAATAACTTCTTTGTGACGTAACTTCTTTGCTTATTAATTTAGTAAAACCGTTTCAAGGCAACATTGTCATGAATTTTGAAGTACTTTCATTTGGCAATACAAAGAGGATAATTCATGGACATACAAATAAGTTAGCTGACCCAACTATGTGAAAACAACTTCAGAGCTCAAAAGGACATTAGAAGGAAGTGTAGAGCTTCAAAATACGAAACTAATGACGTATCAATTTTAAAAATCGGATGATAAATAACAAAGTTACAAGAAAAAAACAATTTCGGCGGTATTTCGCGGGGTCAAAAAAAAATTTTTTTTTGTGTCCCTTAACCCTCTCAACATAAGCTTCAAATTTAGGGGCGGACTTTTACAACATTTTTTTTCGACCCTATCTAATGTACATATGTACACATTTATTGACGTCTAAAACATATGTATAAGCCACGGTTGACGGAATTGCATGTGTGGAGACATGCATGCATATAAATATGTACATATGAAATTTTATGTGTTCAAATTTCCTTTCGGTCAACTAGGTTGGCCAAGCGTCCCATTTTTAAAGTAAAAGAATTTATATATTTTCTTATATGAGTATGTGTTTTTATTTTAAACTTCTGCGCCTAAAACTCCATCTTACACCTGCATGAAATTGGTATTTTTTTAACAAAATCAATCGCCAAGCACAACTTTTACATCGATGAGTGATAATTTTCTCATACGACAGAAATCTTAGCTTGCATTGCCGTTCAGTAGAAAAGCACGCCCATTACGTGGCAATAATCGCGGCATCAGCTCTTGGAGATCACATACAAGCTTTTAGCTTGCGAATAAATGAAGTCAATGAACTGTTTGGACCCGTCAGTGCCGCATCAGACCTGGTAAGTCTTAGCTGCTAGCAGATCTTGACAATCTTAAAGAAAGCACGTGGAAGCAGAATCGATGCAGTTACTCACATTACACTATGTCTGAATTTGATTTTCCCGCAAAAATTATACGACTATGTAATTAGACGTTAACAGGGTTTTAGATAACGGACTCGATTCACAGATACATATAAACCAATCCCAGTCGGAAAGGTGGTCATGCATGACCTTGCGGACGCATGAAAAATGTACATTAAAGTATGTATTAAAAAAAAAAAACTATGATTACATCTAAAGTCTATGTTTTGTGGCTGCCAACTTATAGGAAACCGGATACAGTCTAGAATGCAACCCAAGGTAAGCGAAGGTCAGGTATCGGCTCTCAGATCTTCTTCTTTATTGGCGCTTAACCGTCTAGACGATTCTGGCCGGGTCCAACAGAGCGCGACATTTGCTTCTGTTTCGTACAGCATGGCGCCACTTGGGAACACCTAGGGAGGCAGCATTGCTGTCCACCTGATTTTCGCAACGCAGTGGATGTCTCCCTTTTATTTTGTGTTCAGCGGGTTTCGATAGAAATACTTTCTTGGCCGGTGTACCTTCATCCATTCTCACGACATGACCTGCCCAACGCAGCCGCTGGATCTTTATTCGCTGAACAATGTCGATGTCTGTGTAAAGCTCGTACAGCTCATCGTTAAATCTCCGTCGATACTCGCCCACGCCAACACGCAAAGGTTCATAAATCTTCCGAAGAACTTTTCTCTTGAATACTCCAAGCGCCATCTCATCTGATTTTGAAATTGTCCATGCTTATGCGCCGTACATGAGGACTGGAACGATGAGCGTCCTGTAGAGTGTGATTTTTGTTTGTCGAAAGAGGACTTTACTTTGCAGTTGCCTACTTAGTCCAAAGTAGCATTTATTGGCAAGAGTGATTCTTCGTTGGATCTCCGTGCTGATATTATTCTTGGTGTTAATGCTGGTTCCCAAATAGACGAAGTCCAGATACACCTTCTAACTTATAGCAAATCGGATGCACTCTCGAATGCAACCCAAGGTAAGCGAAGAGGTCAGGTATCGGCTCTCAGCTATAACATTGAATCTAGCAAAAAAGCAATTATGAGAATCAGGTTTTCTTTAGTTTTGCTTTTTACAATGACAACAATTCACAGAATCTTTTTTGAAAAAAACGGACGTATCACTTAGACCAATATAATGTTGAATGTCCCACTATATGAAGACGCTGGATGAAGCAGTGAAGGGGAAGATGGTGCCACAATGAGAGAAGCAGAGAACAAGATGGAGTGAAGTTACATATTTCTAGATGGACAGCGTTAACACTGTTCAATTGCCAGCGTTAACACTGAGAAGTGTCGGCCATGGTTCAACCAACTAAGAGGTTGTCTTACTTCCATTTTCGTGTGTTTCTTGCTATTGTTGTTTTCTTCAAATAAAATATGTCATTAATCGCATAGAATTACAATAACACATTTTTTCCAATTCGCCTTTTTTGACATTCAGATTTGCACCTTCTTGGCGGAATACAATTTTAGTATACATACACAATTCCAACCCAACAAACACTGAGGTTAGTTATCGATTTGAGAATGATTCGAGAACTTGCCTCATTCTCAAACCTCTAACGTTAGAGGACGACTCGAAAATCTATCGAGAATCATAGCGTTCTCAAACAAAAGGGTACCTAATTCTCAAATCGAGAAAATTATAATTCTCGAATCGAATTCTAATGTAGTTCTCTAATGAGATTCTAATCAGAATTTGCAAATACTTCCAATTGAAATGAAAAACAAAGCTTTGTCTCCGTTTACATGATTTTTTCATTGTTTAGATTTTATTAACGCAATATGTGCCTAAATTGCATATGATTATATATATTGACATGTATATGTTTACCACATTTATAAGAACTGAAATTTAAACAAAATTCAGTCTTATTATTTAAATTAAAGGTACTTCTTGTACTTTTTAATGGAAAACATTGTACTACGGTAATATTAACTTTACCATTTTTCAGTATCTAATTTCAATATATGTATGTTTATTCAATATATCACAGAAATATATTGAGAATTGATAAAAGGCGTGAGATTTGGCTCCTTCTCTAATCACTCGCTAATCGAATTCTAGTGTAGCTTTCAACCCTAGTTATCGATTTGAGAATATATAGAGAATTACACTAGTTATCTAAGGTAATCTCGACAAAATTTCTAACGTTAGAGACTGTGTTTGCTGGGAATGAGCTGTTCTACTCACTTAACCTTAGTTGGATAAACCTTGGTGTCGGCCTTTAAGGCGGATTCATCGTTCGAGTTCAGAACTTTTTTGCCATGTCATTGTTGTTGTGTTTTAGTTCAGAAGTCGAATGCTGAATCCCTCGTTATGCAACATAGAATCACTCTTGACAGCAAGTTCCACTAGGAACTAAGTACACAACTGAGTGGTAAATAACTCTCTTGACAAACCAAAATTAAGCTCTACAAATTTGTTGCGGTTGCACACAAAAGGCGTGATCTCATCGGAGACCCCTTTGTTCCAAAAAGAATACATGTGAATTTGACAATTTACCATTTTTACAATTAAATATTCTTATTAGCACGCACTATCGCATTTTAAATTAACCCTTTCTATTAAATTCTAATTTAAACCGGTTAAATGAATATGAACATGTGTGCATTATCCCAACAATTGCGTCACTTAGCGGCAACTGTTTTTTTAATTCCATTTTCTTGCCTGACATAATGCAAATTTTCTATTTTTGCAGAATAGCACATATTTAAAAATAAAAAAAATTAGCATTTACGATAACTATAGTTAAATTTGTAAATGGTGACGTTTCGCTGAAGAAGTAGCTACTCGTACAAAACACACTTCCACGCTCAGCAAAAATAGCAAACCGCACTGACCACGAGCGACCACTATTACTATATTAAGTACTGGTGTTTGCAATTGAAAATACATAAAATATTTATCTATATATTCAACAGATTACAATAGTATTCGTTTCTGTCCGAGCTTTTTTGGGCCAAATGGCGAAAGTACAAAATCAGAGTTATTTTTAAGGGCTTGCGTCCCCTTACCAGCCAGCAAAAGTGAAATGAATGGCCCCAATTCAACGAAAAAAGGAACGCACTACCATGTACATATATATACTTATACATAAATACCTATGTACATATTATGTATTGTGGCACTTCCTGCCCCCACTCACATCACATACATATATACATATTTAGCATTACTAATTGCAAAGCAATAGGCAAAGGTCTAGCTAGCTCGTACTCAATCTAAATAAATATGTAAATGACTTGTAAACCATCTCACCACCAAAGCTCCTTTGTCTACCACCCCACCCCAACCAGCAACAGAAATAGAGAACCAAGAGCGAATAACAGAGCTAAGTATTATTATTTTATAATTTTTTGTCCTGTGGTCAATTGTTTGAAAACGCGAAATGTCCAGTCTACTAGCAACCGTCCGGCTGACCACAGCGAAATTCGTCCGCGCAGGCTGCCGTGCAACCAAAGCGAACGTGAAACATCGGTTAATCTAAAGTGCATCGAACACGCGAACATGAAAACTCACATTAAAAAGCATTATTAATAATAACAGAAGAAAATTAGAAAAAAAAAAGTGAATCAGAAAAGCCTGTAGTGCATAAAACTAGCAATTGCACTTTAAAATACATATACATAGATACTCTGGAACGATAGCGCTTGCTTAATGCTAATGATGTAGCAAGTATTCTATTGCCCAGTGAATAACGTACAAAAAAAAAAAGAAAAACAGCCAACAAGTTTGACATAAAAATCGATTTAACCGCGTTGATATTGGTGGCATATGCGACTAATGAGTATTCTATTGTTGCGCTCCTTGCTTGACTTGCCGTTCTGTTTTGGGAAATTTTATTTTCGTCATCGCGGTTTTTAGCTGGAAAATATTGTGACTACTTAAAACTATAGCGAAAGAAATAACAAGTTTAAAATTAAACAAGTGTTAAATTTAACTAATATTGTATTATTACTTGGCTTCGAAATTGCAACAAAAGATAACACGATGGATATACCAAACTCGGGCGCGATTTTTACGCTCGGAAAATCGTATTTGGCTGAGAATACACAAAGCTATTTTTACATTAAAAACGATCCAATAAAGCGATTGATCGCTGGCCCACATCAGAGCGCTGTTATCTGCGGTAATGTGAATAATTTTTCAAGAATTTAAACTTTAAACTTTACTTCTTGTGGCTTTTTTAGGCTTAAATATTAATAACATGACGTCGCTATAGAAGAAAAAAACGCAGAGTTTTGTTGAGGAAGAAAGACGCAAACTATTTTTTTTTTCAAAGAAAGACGCATTAAAAATATTTTTCGAAAGAAAGACTTTATTTTTTTACTATAAAGAAAGACGCATTTAAATATTTTTTAGGAAAGAAAGACGTATACGATTTTTTTTTCTTCGTCAATATTAATGCTAATGCGCCTTTCTTCGCAGTTAATAATGCTAATGCGTCTTTCTTCGTCGAAATATTTTATAATGCGTCTCTGTTCGTTGAAATATTTTTTAATGCGTCTATCTTCGTCGATATGTTTTGTAAAGCGTCTTTCTTCCCCGACATATTTTAATGCGCCTCTTTTCGTCGACAAATTACTGGCATGCGTCTTCCTTCTTCCGGAGCGACGATAAGGTTTGTGATAGCGACCACAGTTCTATTATCCTTAGATGAAAGTCACAGCTTCTTAGACTTTCAATTTTTCAGGCTGAGTGAAGTAAAACAGTCGGAGTGTGCAGATTTCTATATCGATTGCTTATTACGACATGTTTGTTTTGTTTTTGTTTTTAATGTAAAAATTTCACTTGAAAATGCTTGCTAATGCGCGGATGTTTGAAAATTCTTAGCCGTTTTCGCGCACTGAAATAATAACAGACTTTTTCTCTCATATTTCAAGGCAATAAACGAAAGATTAAGTAATCTCGGGCATCGATTACTCCTGATCTCTTTTTTTTTTAATTGGCGCGTAACCGTCTAGAAGATTTTGGCCGAGTGCATTACAGCGCGCCGGTTTCGTGCCGCTTGGCGCCAATTGGAAATACCAAGGGAGGCAGAGTCTATGTCTACCTGGCCTCCCTTTTATTCTGCCTTTTGCGGGCTTTGATAGAAATACTTTTTGGGCCGGAGCAACTTCATCCATTCTCACGGGGCCGAGCGTGCTCAAAATTCAGTTTTTAAATAATGAGTTTTTCAACAATATAAAAACGCAGTATTGTTCCCTATAAAATTCTACACTCCTGGCCCAATTTTCAGCTTTCTATCGTTTTTCAGTTGGGAGTTATCCATACACAAACATGGCAAATTTTCCAAAAAATAATTTTTTTCCAGTGTGAAATTTTAATGTGTATTTGAAATAGTTGGTGTAAGAGAAGGATATAAAATTTTATTACTCTGCTTTTTCCATAACATTAAGTGAAGCTTACATAATCGATGAGTGTTTTTTTTTTTGTAACTAGATGTTTTAAAAAATTAATTTTTAGTATAAAACTAAACGTACCTCTTTTTTTTAAACTTTTTTTCAAAATGGATTTTTTTTAATTTGCGCAAAAAAGTAGCAAATGTAAAAATGCAGCAGTAAAATATGGTCCTTTGTGACAAAGAATCCAAGTTCAGAACCAAAAGCAAAGTGCGCATTTTAAAAAAAAGTGAGTTTAAAAATTGCATTTCAATTTTAGTTAAAAAAAACACCTATATCTGGTTGAATTTGATTCTGTTCTATCTTAAATTTATGGCGTTTTCTTTTCTACGAAAAAATGTTGCCCTCCTATATCCCAATTATCGAATTACGTATCCTGACTTTCTAAAATATGGCTTAATTTGTAGATAAGGGTGCCCTCTTACTTAGTTAGAGGTCAATATTTGGTGAAAGGACCATACAAACTTACAAAATGGCTAAGAAAATCAAAAAGGGCAACATTATTTCGAGAAAAGAAAACGCCATTAGTTGATCCATTATTTACTGGTTACTTTAATTACAAATTGTGGTTAAGGCTACTTGTCAAGACAGGTTTCTTTAATTTAGACTTGTAAGTTGGATTACAATATGAGTTCTTTGAAGCACAAGTTGTGTTACTCCAATTTTGTTTTTTTTTTATGTTAGGCATGAAAATGTGTGGGAAAATACGTGTTCTGCCTAAAACGCTAACGCTGAAAATCCTAATTCCCATATAAACATACTTGTGACCAGTTAATACAATACACATTGGCTATTTTTGTACAGACATACTAATATAATAATAATATAATACAATGGCGCTATTATGACTCTGACGAGTTTTATGGCCGAGCTTCTGTCCCAATTCCAGGTGTGCTCCTTTTGTTTTTCCTACCAATTGGGTGGACCTACAGTTTTATGCCGGCTCCGAACGGCGAATGCATTTTTTGTGAGAAGCTTTTACATGGCAGAAATACTCTCGGAGGGTATGCCGCCCACTGCCGAGAGGTGACCGCTGCTCTTAAGAAACCAATAATTGGATTTTTACTAATTAGAAAATTTCTTTTGGTGTTTGCTTGGACTGGGGTTTGAACCCGAGACCTATGGGATAGCAGGCGAGCACTCTACCCACTGCACCACAGCGGCCACCATACCACAGACATACTAATTTTGATTTAAATAATTTGTTTACAGATCTTAAAAAAAACTGGTCACCAATGGGTTAATTCATGACCGTTTTAATGGGTTAAGATTCCAAAGATTACTAGTTTTAGTGTAGATAGAACTAATATGATTTAAATATTTTAATCTAAGAATTAAGTGAAAAAATTTGGTTAAAAATGGGTTAATGCGTGGTCGTTAAGGGGTTAAAATTCTTGGGATTTACTATTTTAGTATCGATATACCGATTCTGATTCAAGAAAATTAAACTCGAAACTAAAATAAAAAACATAGGTCACCAACGGGTTAACTCATGACCGTCAATGGGTTAAGATGCTATAGATTAACTGCTTTAGTGCAGATAAAGCGATTCTGATGTAAAAAAGTTGATTTCAGAATTTTGAGCGTCCTCATATATATAAGTGGCCCCAGTGTGCGACGTGGCCGGCCCAAAGCACCCGCTAGATATTTTTTAGTTACTCCTGGTATTCCAAATTTTTTTTTTTTCAAAAGGGACTAGTTTTTATGGTTTCCTTAAAGTTTCTGATATCTTTAAGCTGTGAAGAGATATTAAGTATATATATCAGTTTAAGAGTATTCTTCTGTGGAAGCGATGGTTTGGATATGAGATGACTTTTTTAACATAGAATTTTGTATAAGAAAAGCTCAGCATATAAAAAAAGTCATAAAGCCAACCGAAGTTCAGATATGATGCTAAAGATTTGATTACATTGGTTTTCAATTATTTATCAAACAACTAATGAGTAATCAATTACAAATAATTAGAAGCAATCGTGATTATTCGCCACTAAAAATATATCCATATGATAATAAAAATAATTAACTCTTGATTAAACGAGAAGAAACAATTTAATCCAATCACAGAAATAAAAATAATCAAAAAATAAACAAATTTATTGTGAAAATAATCGTACTACTTTATTTGATTATATTTGCTTTATTTCCATCACTGAATATATGATTATGAAAATTTAAGATGAGAGGATAAATCTAATCAACTCAAACAGTGAGATAGCTATTTCGAAGAAAACCAATTCTTCAATATCGGACTTATAGCGAAGCGTTTATATATTTCCTTGTTCTTCCAGTTGTATCAGCTGTTGTCCAAAATTAGAGCAATGTTCGAAATTGAGCCTCAATAACCATAATGTATGTAATTACTAATTGGAGTTCGAACTTGAGTCATGTGATTAATAGACCAGCTGTGAGTTTAGCTGGAAAATTGGTTACAATTCCTCTAACTCCTCATTACAAATAAAAAATATATTTATGTATTGGTGTATATACCCTGCAAAAATCATTGGATTATATGGTCCATTAATGGTAGGTTGGAGTACTTTCAAAGTGATCATTAACATAGATCAAACGAGCGATTCATGTATCTGAATAGGCTCGTAAATAGCCGAACATGGCAACGAAAACCAAATGTTTATCGCAATGACGACGAACCACGTGTATACATACATAGGAATGTATATTCGTGTTTGAACGTGCACGATTTAGTATCAAAGAGACCTTGAAACGTAATACAACGGTTACCAAAGGACAAATTAGTGATAAGAATTAAAATGCATTGGCAGTCGTACAAATATTTTTGAGAGATTATTAAATTTCTTTAATTTAAGTACTCCATAAATTAAGTACTCCGTGGTTTAATCCACCGTAGGTACTCCATGGATGAATTTGATTGTTAAGAGGGACTGGAGTATACATATACTCCACAGCAATGACACGCCATGTTAATTTGGCCATTTTTTTTGTATGAAAAGTGGCAGGTTATGGAGTACTCGGTTGGTCCATAGCAAGCACTCCATGGATGAGTGAATAGAGCACTCGGAATTTTTGCAGGGTGTTTGCGATGTTATGTACTATATACATACAAATTTACATCTAAACAAAAAAAAAACAAGTGTTTGAGTTAAATGTTAGTTAGCCGCGACCAGAAAGTAAAAGTTTCTGAATACATATTTACGAAATTTGGAAAATTGTATTTAACATGCAATCTTAATGGTAGCATGACCTCACAAGTCACAGTCGCATATCTTACAATGTTGGCGCGTTGCGTGGCTAAGAATTTCAGGAGCAATGTCCGTATTGACATATTAACGTCTGCTTAAATAGTTTGTCACTACTTCAATTAAATATGAAATGTAAGGCACATATACTTATAAATTCATATTTAGGTTAACTGCCGACGGAAGTAAAAAATATGAGTATATGTATGTATTTACTTCTGCACCTTGAAATCTAGTAGCCAATCAATAAAAAAAATAATCAAATAAGTATAATCGTAGTCGGATTCTTACTACTTCAGAAAAAGGGAATTGAGAAGAGACCATCACAAAGGCAATTTTTATTTGATAGTAGCAAATACTAATATACTACTATCGCTCAAAAACATTCGGGTGTCCGAACGAAATCGGTCCAGGCGTTCTTGAGTTTATGCCTGTATGGATATGTAATGAAAACAATAAAAAGGTTTTGATTGGTCATAGATACAAAAAACGCACTGTACAAAAACAAACGTGAATAGGCTGCGCTGCTCTGCCGCCCATGACTGCTCTGTCCACACTGTGTGCTCTGCGTGGTCAAAAAATCTTTCTGTGTTAGATAGATAGATATTCGGGGGCTGATACGCACCGCGACCTATGGGTCTATTGTGACCTCCCGCTCATTATAATACCTCCTCTAGGCCAATCTCACATACAAAATTGAGTATTGCGTTAGGGCTGGTATTTGGCTACTCTCAAGCTGATATTGCCCTCTATCGCCTTCTAGATATGGCCTGCATTCGAGGAGAATATGCTCAGCGGTCTCACCTTCAATATCACAGAACCGGCACAGGTTACTTGAGTAGATACCTATTCTGTGCATATAGCTTTTGAGTCTGCAGTGACCAGTTAAGAGTCCGGTCAGGATTCTCAGCTTGCTTTTGGGGAGGTCCATAATCTCTGGCTGTGTTGCGCTTTGTTGAGTTTTTCGAAATTTTAAAACCGAAAAACTATATTAAACTCTCGGAAATATTCAAAATATTCTCTAGAGCTTGGCCATTTATGACATTTTCAAAAAAGAATTATTAAAATAGGTCCAGTTTAGCCTTTACAAAAATTTTCCATATAATCAATTTTATATCATTATTATAAAGTATGTATTAAGTCCCATAATATATTTCAACTCTTAGAATTTCATTGATGCTGTTTATTTTTCTGACAGGGTAGCAGCTGCTACTAGTATGATGTAGGTACCGTGGAACGATTTTCCGTCATCAACACATCGATTCTCGTAATGTTTTTGAGTTATTCGCAAGATGTATAACTCGAGAATGAGGATTTCTCAAAAGAAAAATTAGATAGCTTAGTCCGGATGCAGCTGATGTTCGGAAAGCCTGAGGCGGGATCACTTGTTTGAGCTGGGGTTTGGTCTACATAAGTGATGTGTAGTTAATGACCGGACGGCCAATAGCACTGTCTATTCTCCAGATACCGGCTTGAGGGTTTTATTACGACTCAAAGTTTTATGTGCGGGAAAGTTTAATATTTTTTGATTACATTTATGATATGAAGATCGGTGCATTCAGTACGACAAAACTGAAACTTGTTATGGTAAAATTCGAGTAAGGTTTTTTTTAGCGGGACAACCAGTATAGAATCATCAAAATACTAGGACCACCACCATACTCAATTAGGTCGCAACAATAAGAACTACATCAAATATAGGCAAGCTGAAAAGCTGGATGTGATGAGAAGCTTTAGCTAACGGGGTAACTAGCCAAAATATATCTTTCTGCTTCGACGAGTTCCATTCATCTTTAATCTAATATTCCACTTCTGAATTAGCATAACCTCTCTGCTTCTGCATATGTCTCTCTGCTTTGACGGGTTTCATTCATCTTAAATCTAATATTCCACTTCTGAACTAGCATAACCCGCATACACTTTCATAATTAGCCAACATTTCTTTTTCAACATTAAACACATTCTTTTTTATTTACAGAAAGCGGTCGCCTGTTTGTTTGGGGCGAAAATGCACATTGTCAGTTGGGTATCGGCAATCCCTCGAATATCAATAATAACAACAGCGATATAATTACCAAACCAACATGCGTAAAAGCATTAAAGTCATTGGGTTTAAAAATAGCTGACGTTGCATTTGGCAGCAATTGGTCCATTCTATTAACACGTTAGTTAAAATTGTTTAAACGTGCATGTATGTAACAGAAAACAATTAAACGTACACACATTATGCATAATTTCAGATTCAAATGAGTTATTCTTTAGTGGTTGCAATATTTTTCCAAGCGACTCCAAAGTAACGCGCAGCAATTTCACCACGACCACCGTGGCGGATGAGCAATGTGAAATCGCGCGTAAACATTTTCGTATTGACGATCTAGAAAATTGTTTAACAAAATCGGAAGATGGAGAATATTATATAAGCGTTTTGGCTGGCAATGAGCATTTTGTTTTGATGACCAGTAAGTTGATATTCGAATAATGCATAGAAAATTTTATATACATATTTATCATTCCAGATTATGGCCGCTTAATTGCATGGGGTTCTAATCAAAATTATCAGCTGGGCTTGTCCAATGATGACACAGTTCAAGAGCCACATGAGATACAGCTGGATGCACCAGTGCAGCAATTCGCATGCGGTCCTGAGTCAACGCTTGTGCTCACCACCAGCAGCAAGCTATACCTCACCGGTATACTGAATGAGTTTGTCTTCTCTGAATTCACTGAACTGCAACAAAATCTTGCACCGAACGAACAAATAATATTCATGCACATTTCTAAAACGAATGAAATTTATATTGTAACCACTTCGGGTAGCATTTATCGCAGTATCGAATCGTTACGTACGAAAACTTTAATATTTCAGCGTTTTTACGATTACGACAGCGAGGAGAACGGCCCCATATGGAAGCTGGTGAAGGGATTCTCTTTCTACACGGTTCTAACAAGAGCCAACAAGTTTTACACAACATTCTCTGAGAGCGGTCATCACTTGAAGACGTTTCGCGAAATTTCGAAATTTAAAAATCTTCGTTTACTCGATGTTGCGGTGGGAAATCAACATGTTCTGGTGCATGGCATACCACGTTCTTCAACCATGTCAGCGACTGTGGGACCTGGCGTAGAGCCGCATCGTTTCGCCAGCCGCACATTTGTTATGGCTGCGAATGTAATGAATGGAACGGCTGAGAGGAGCCACAGTCGCGGTCATAGCGGTACAAAGGGGAGCAAAGAGAATGGCGGAACAGTTGAAAAGGAAACGATGAAATCAACGGGCATAAATAATAATAACATGCCTGCAAATGGTGCTAAGGAGCAAACACCTACGGCAAGTGCCCAAAAGAGCGACAAGAATAAAATTAAAAATGCAAAAAACAAAAAAGAGGAAAAAGACATAGCAGAAAAGGCGAAAAAACCAACTCAAGAGGACAAGCCCTTGGACAAAGCGCGCGCATCTGAAGAGAATAAAGCTGCTACAAATAAAGGTAATGGTAAAGATGTAGCAAAAATTGTTACAGCAGCCGCAATTATTGGTGTGAATAGTGAAAACGAAACGCATGAAACGAATTCACCAACCGAATCCGAGAAATCAAGGGCATCGATGAATCTTTCACAAACCACAGTAAAGTATATGGGCTCTCCAACAACGGATAAACACCTGCGACCACGCACACCCTATCCTGATAGCGGCACCACCGCAAGCACACCAACAGCAATGAAGACGACACCTTTGCGCAATTACTCCTATGAAGCTGCCATGATGGATCATGATCATCTTGATAGGACATCGCCGGAGCTCGTCGACAGTTTGGAGCACATACCAGAAAACAATGGATTGGAAAGAGATAATAATAAAGCATTTGCAAATGGTAAGTTAAAATGCGCTACGGCATAATAACAATGAATAACTTTTTAACTTTCAATAGCACTAGCTCCATTTGAAGAAGATGAACATTTAGCAGTAGAAATCAATACATCAACTGACCCGCTGAATAGTACACTTGTTGTAAATGAAATCCGTTTCATAAACAATGGTGTCGATGTAACAGACAATGTCAAAGCGGCATCATTTGATACAGAGGACACTGAAAGCATCGCTGATTCCTCAGAGGAACAACTGGAAGACACTAAGAGAGGCTCACATGATGCTAAAAAACTGGACTCGAAAGTCAAAAACTTCATCGAGAAAAAAGTAAAAAACGTTAGTGAAGAAGTCTCAGGAATCAAGGATGAATTGTCTGCAGACGTGAAACATATAAGCGAGGGTGTTGAGGAAGCAAGCAAAGCAATGGCTGAAAAAGCGGAAAACGCTGCTACCTCCGCTGTTAAGAGTGTTAATGAACAGGCAACGAAACTCCAACACAATTTAAAATCGCATGCCGAGGAGGCAAATCAAGCCTTGAGCAGGGAAATCGAAAACGCAGCTAGCTCCGTTACCAACTTCAGCAACTCCGTGGAAACAGAGTTAAAAGATGGATGGTCTAAAGAAGCGAAACATGTAAAAGACGGCGTCTCAAATGTACAAACCGATTTGAAGTCGCAAGCACAGAAAGCAAGTGACACTGTGAAAACTAATATAGAAAACGCCAATGAAGTAAGCCGATCCGTTGAAGCAGAAGTAAGCAACGCTTTGTCCACAAAAGCCGACGAAATACGTGAAGGTGTTTCCAAATTTAACGATAATTTGTCTGCAACCGCGGAAGATGTCGAGAAAAGCATCAGTGAAGGTGTTAGTAATGTACAAACCGACCTTAAATCTCAGGCCACAGAGGCTAGCGACACTTTGACCGGCAAGCTAGAGAACACAGCTAAAAAAGCAGCTGCAGCCGCTACTGAGGTACGCGAATCAGTTGCGACAGCTGCGAAGAAAGCAGCAGCTGGTGCACGAGATGCAGTGGAAACGGTGGAGGAGGGCGCCAAGCAGGTTGCCAATGAGACCAAGAACACCGTGGAAAGTATAGGCAGCAGCGCAATAAAAGTAGCAAAAAACGCAGTCGGCAATGCCTTTATCAAAATGTCTGATGGTACAAAGGACGCAGTTGATACTGTTGCAGCCAAAATTGCTAACGAAGTTCATGATGCAAAGGAAAATATAAGTGCGATGCTTCACGGTGGCAAAAGTCCAAAAACAACATCACCAAGGGAACAGGAAGAAACACAGTCAACGGCATCTGGTGCAGAAACATCGAAGGTTGTTGGCGCAAAAACGAATACCATCTTTGTTGAAGATGACGAACGCACTACAGCATCGGTAAATTCAACACAAAATTCTACTGGCAATCCTTTTGATAGCAAAAGTCAAAACGCATACGAGTTCGATGATGGATTCAACGATATTGTTGAACGCGGCAAGAAGGCATTAAGAGATGAAATTAATAATATGCATCAGACACAACATCAGCAGCAAGAGATTATACATCACACAGCTGAGAAGGAAAAGGGTAAAGTGCGGCAGTTTTTCAGTGACTTACGCGTCATGTCTTGTGGAAACGAAAAGTCGGTGGCTGTCGAAGGTAATCGTAAGGATATCACACTTTTGTTTGGCCAATTGCTATACATATACATACTTATATTTTTGTTTTAGATAAACCACCCAGATATTCAGCACATACGCACCGGGGCAACCAACAAAATAACACATCCCAAGTTTGCTCAATTTTGTAATGTAACATAAATGCTTTGTTTATCTAAAATAAACATAATTTATTAAAACAACTTACCTTAAATTAAATTTTGGGTGAAAAAATAATCAGAATCATCGCAAAACAAAACATTCCCGAAAAAACTTGGAAAAAACCAATCCAATCAGCTGTTAATTTTACATGCGAACTTAGCTGCAGTTTTTATCTAATTTCGATGTAGCCAGATGATTAATCAAGGAACGGTATTTGTCTAAGTTGGGTAACAACGGCTTAAGCTGGAATTACTTATACCGTAACCGTATAGTTAAAAGCAGCTGATCAAACAACCTTATGGAAAACATTGCTAGGCTGAAAAATAAGTTTGTCGCAGTACGGAAAAGCAACCCTGCGATAGACTCTATTTCGACGGCTGAGAATAAGATCGCCCTATTTCAAAAATTGTTTCAAAAACGCCATATTCCAAAAATTGTTTGAATAACGTCCTATTTCAGATTTTGCTTCAAAAACGACCTATTTCAGAATTTGTTTTAATAACGTCCTATTTCAGACAATTATTCAAAAACGCCCTATTTCAGAGAAATATGTATGGAATTTTCTCTGAAATAGGGCATTTTTGAAGCAAAATCTGAAATAGGACGTTATTGAAACAATTTTTCAAATAGGGCGTTTTTGAAATAATTTTTGAAATAGGGTGATCTTATTCTCAGCCGTCGATTTCTCCTATCTGAATTGTCATACATACAAAACATAAATACAAATTCGATTCGAGTTCTAATTTTTCGCTGTAACAGAAATCAGCAGATCGATTCTTTATTTATTTTCTTCACTGTTCATTAGTTTACCGTTAGGACGCCAATAACACTGCTACACAAATTGAGCGTTGTTGTCTGGAGCGGAATAATTCCCAAACAGAATGAAATTCAACTATACATGCAGGAAAATACCCAAAACCGTGTTGCCCCCTGAGGTCTGAGTGATTTTAAATGAAGAGAGAAATTTTTAATACATACATCATATGGAAATATGTTGTTAAGAAACATGTGGAAAAATGTACGAGCTTTAATTTCGTAGAATAGTTAAACCATCTAACAATCCACACGAAGAGGTCGCCATGGGTTCTCTCAGACAAAATATTTGTACAAAGAACTACACCTTTTTCAGTTGAAATTCAGAAAGTTCCAATTGATATTCAGAATTTCCATTTGAAATTCAGAAAATTACAATTGAAATTCAGAATTTCCATTTGAAATTCAGAAAGTTACAATTGAAATTCAGAAATTCCATTTGAAATTCAGAAAATTGCATTTGAAATTCAGAAAATTACAATTGAAATTCAGAAAATTACATTTGAAATTCAGAAAATTCCATTTGAAATTCGGAAAATTACATTTGAAATTCAGAAACCTCCTCACAGTACTCAAGAAGTTTTCTGAATTTCAATTGTTATTTTCTGAATTTTAAATGTAACTTTCTGAATTTCAAATGTAATTTTCTGAATTTCAAATGTAACTTTCCGAATTTCAATTGTAATTTTCTGAATTTCAAATGGAATTTTCTGAATTTCAAATGGAAGTTCTGAATTTCAATTGTAATTTTCTGAATTTCAAATGGAAATTCTGAATTTCAATTGTAATTTTCTGAATATCAATTGGAACTTTCTGAATTTAAACTGAAAAAGGTGTAGAGCTCTAGATACCCGGGTATCGAGTAATTCGAACAGATCGTGTTTGAGTGCATTCACATTACTCCGTTCGGTATCGGATAGAAATTTTTGGTTTTTACCGAACGTATACCGAAAGCTTACCGACTACATGTATTTCAATTGGCACTTTCACATTAGTGTCGCATACATGAAATCGGAGCGAATTAATTTCGGTATACCGCAACGCGATAAGACCGGTCAGTAAAATTTACGGAATTACTGCATACATTTTTGCGGCGTAATAAAAGAAATTCAAAGTCAGTAAAAATATCGTTTCGGCTATAAATTTAGGAAGCTATAATATCTTCCTCTTCGCTAGAAGGTATTATTATTGTTATTATTGAGTGATTTGTTGAATTTTAAAATTTTATATTATAAATTTCGATGTTTTTTTTTTCGTATTTTCTGAAGATTACGCACCGAATGTATTCCCATAAGTGTGAAAAACACTGCAAAGTGGAATCGTTTCGGTAAGCTGAAGATACCGAGGCAAAAATGTCGATCCGAAGTGGTACCGGGTAATTAGAAAAGGCCCTTTGTTTGAAGTTCGTTTTTTTTGTTCAAATGCCCGTACAAAAATTCGAGCATTCGAACTCACAAACAAAAAAGTGCATCAGGACAAAATTTGAATAAATAAAAATACAACAAACAAATAAATAAACAAAAAAAAATAAAACAAACTTCAAATACCCGAATTGCTCAAATGCCCGTACAAACATACAGGTAATAAACAAACAAACGAGTGTTCGAGCATTTGAACAGCATTTCTTCGGGCTGCTCGAAAATGTTCAAATAAAATCGAGAGCTCTACAAAGAACCTAAAAGGTGACAGGAAATAATAATCATGACATGTGCAACCACTTTTATATGTAGCTTATGGGTGAACAATACAATCAAATAAAAGACTGGATTTTCTTGTATATTCCAAGAAATAGGTTTTTCATTGTATTCAAATTATCCTTAGATTGGTTTTAGCAGACAAGCTAATTTCCAGAAAACTAACGGAAAACAAATAAAATACAAAATAGACTGTTTAAAACAAATTGGCCAGCTAGTATCTCGATAGGTTTTTCGTTTTTTTTTTTTTTTGCTCGCAAATACAAAGAAAAACGTAATGGCTTGCGTTAAAATTAAAAAAACAAATTCTCCATATGGCAGCTTTAATGGTTATCGATAATTTTGTACAATTAAATCGCAATCATCTGGTAACTTCCTTTTTAAAATTAAACGTCAAAGAAAATTATGTGTCTGGTACCCGTGGAAAAAGGAAAAAAACCCATCTCAATTTTGTAACTTCATATATTCTGCACAGCAGCAGAAAACTATATTTTTATGAAATTCTCGCATTCATTATAAATGAAGCACGTTGGCGAAAAAATCAACTACAAAAGCCAATTTGTTCACGAACAAACAAGCGTGAGCCAGGCATGAGTTTTGGAAGTTAAAAAACTACAAAGATGAACTGAAAAAGGGAAATCAGAATTCATTTTCACTGCATTTCTTCGCCAGGTCTTGCAAAAAAGGTAGGTAAGTTAAATATGCTGTGAGATTTCTTGTATAACATGGTTATTAGGGAGCGCTGATTTCAATGCCAACGTCCACGATTTTTACTGTGGTAAGTAGTGGAGTTATTTTTATTACGGATCGCGTTTTCCATTTGATGAATGGGGAAGTGATTGTGTGTGTTCCTAACCTCAAAAAATGAAGTATTCGTTCGGTGTATTGACAGCAACGAATTTCTTCGGCTATTGTATGTAGGCATGTGTATTGCTGTTGCTGCGTGTATTGTTACGCGAACGGGGTTACGGTGTGCTATGTAATGTGCGCGGTGGTGAGCGGCTAAATTGGTGGTGGTGGTCGCGACGACGACGACAACGTCAACGGCCGAAGTAGAAAAACTACTTCATAAATCGGGTTTGTTGAATATATAGATATTCCGTCCGCTGTTTTTTATATACCTTTTCAAATTTGCCAAAAACGTGATTGTGGGAACATTGATGAGACAAAGCGGACGATTATCTTCCGCGCAGCCTACTAGTAAAGATCTAGCTCCCAAATTCCTACACATGTATACAGTATGTACATATGTGTGTCTTCCATTGGACCTTACCCCTTTGGGGGAAATCATACTATTACATATCCATGTATGTGGGTATGTGCACATGGCAGCGGTCACATTACACTCTTGCTGGTGCTGTGGCCAAAGCGGTACCATTACAGCGTGCGTATTTGGCATTACAGCCGATATCATATCTACTACCTGTCGCTTTTACTTCATACACACTTACTTACATATGTACATATCATTGTCTAAATTTAAACTTTGTGCAAAACCTCGTACATATATACCTATTACACGTAGACGGTTTTACACTTTAACCTCCGATCCAACATCACATTTCAGATATCAAATGAGATAAAACGCTTTGCTATATTAGATCAGAACATGTCGTAGGCATAATTAAGGTCGCGTTCTCTTCGAAAGTTTTCTAGCCACATGGTACAATGAATTGTTTGCGCAACTTATCGCCTTGTCACTGCAGTGTACACGACACGCTTTCAGTCGTAAGTATGTAAGCTTACTGAAAGCGTGACATTCATGCCCTAGATTACTACAGAGAAACAAATTAAGACGTCTTCTATTTATGCAAGTCTATTAATTATTTAACCCCGTATCACCTGTTCATTTTTTTTGACAATTTTCATTATATCGTGTTTTACTACGCATGACATTCACTATTTAGGGAGTCTCTTAGAACACAAAACTTAAGAACGCCCTTCTACGTTGCCGTCCTTCGGCTGCGCTTTACAAAAATAACCCTCAGCTGGCAGAAATATCTTTCTGTAGTAATGTCTAAGAACCGATCCACACTGTTTTTGTACATTCAGGAGTGGTAGAATTGGCATCCACAAAACATTTCATAAAAGTTTTAGCCGAAAATTCCCAGTCGCTTGAAAATAAATGCTCCTGTATGGTATATTAAAGGCAAGACGGCCACTTTGGCAGGGTATACTACTCTATAGCTGCGACTTAGTTATGACAGTGCCAACCCCAGCGGGTTAGGGGGCCTAGAATATACCCGTGGTAAGGAATGCCTGTCGTAAGAGGCGACTAAAATCCACCGGCCTAGAAGGTTGATTATGGCCAAAAAAAATCGTTCGCACGACAGTCGAGCTAGTGTCATAAGGGACTAGTACCCGGGCGTTCCGGATTTATCCGGCAAAGGACTGTCACATCCCCTACACTCCCCAAAACCTTCGGGGAGTGTCTTGGTGGCTACAACAACAACAACTCCTTATATCATATACCTATATGTATTAACTGCAGATATTCTAAAAAGCGTCTTTTCAATCTTGTAGGTGTGTGCATCTTACGGGTATTTGTTTGATACAAGATCAATCGTCATACCTATTTTTCTTGTTATAAAGGAAAGGATACATCAACCAATTCCTCAACCACAAAGAAATTAATTGCAATTAGTTGTAATTATTAAACTACGAGATCCTAATCTTGTCGAGCACAACTGCCACGTCTAACACCTGCGATTTCAAAATGCATATAAAAAACTTGCAGCACGCGCATGCGGCCTCTTCAGCTATAGGCAATTGTGAGATTGTCATTGTTTCGTCGCCGCCAAATAATAGCACAGCGAATACAAATAACAATAACAACAACAACAACAACAATAGTAACAGTAATAATAATAATAATAATGGTGAAAATAACAATGCATCACACCATCAGCAGCAGCAGCAGCAACAACAACAACAACAACAGCAGCAGCAACAACAACAACAGCAGCAGCAGCAACAGCACCAAACTCCAACCACAACCGGAATTCCATTACCCTTCAATATGCATTTGGCAGCAGCAAATACCGAAGCTCAAATTGCTGCTCAAGCAGCCGCAATGGCAGCGGCTCAGGCTGCAGCCGCACACGCCGCGGCTGTAGAACAACAACAGCAACAAGCAGCAGCAGCAAATGGGGGTGGGGGTAGTGGTGGTAATAGTGCAGCGAATATTTTACAAGATCCTTTGTCACTGTCGGATCCACGATATACAACGGCACGTGAAATTATTGCCAATGGACACAGTGCCGGCGGCAGTACGAGCGGCAGTAGCGGTGGTGGCGGTCACGAAAAACCCTTCCTTTGTAGCGTGTGTGATAGACGATTTCGGCAACTAAGCACGCTCACCAATCACGTCAAGATACATACCGGCGAAAAACCATACAAATGTAACGTTTGTGATAAGACCTTCCGTCAGTCGTCTACACTGACCAATCATCTTAAGATACACACCGGCGAGAAGCCATTCAATTGCACTTACTGCCCGAAAAACTTTCGACAATTGAGCACGCTAACGAATCATGTAAAAATTCACACGGGTATGTACGAGTTTTTTTTTTAGTTTTTTTATTAGATGAATTTCTAGTATTTTTTTTGTATTAAATATGTATGTATATTTTTTTAAATAATACTTATGATGTATTAGCATTTAAGTAATAATTAATTTTAAAATCAATTCTTGTGTAGGTGAAAAACCATTCGAGTGTGCCGTTTGTAAAAAACAATTCCGTCAGTCAAGTACACTCAACAACCATATAAAGATTCACGTCATGGATAAAGTGTACGTGCCCGTTAAAATCAAAACCGAGGAAGAGGAAGGATGACTAGAGGAAATGGTGATCGCAGGCAGCCATCAGAGGCCTGCGAATCATCATCAACCACATCGAAATGTGATCACAACCACAATGCAGGATCCACTTGCGACGGCTGTGGCAACACATCAGCTACAACAACAACAACAGCAGCAGCAACAACACAATCATAACATTAATAATAATCCAAACAATGCTAACAACACACTCATAACAGCAACATCAGCCGCACCAGCTCCGTCCAATGCACTCGAACATTTTAATGTAACAACACTGGGTGAATTGTCCAATGTACAATTGAGCAGTATCAATGCGCAATTGGTGGGTGGAACGGTTACCGCCGAAGGCAATTTGGTAACAATGGGCGGCGTTGTCATCGGACGTATACATCCGGCATCGTTGCAGAGCAACGGACACACACTACAAGCTGCACAATTACGTAACACAGCACAGCCGGCGACACGTGAGGACTTGCATCAGCTGGGTGTGATTAAGGTAGAGTCGCCAGCTGCTGATTTTCAAAATGAGGGATGAGTCGAGTACGAGCTACTGCTTGAGTATATGCTCAAGGAGGACGAGGAGGACTATGAAGCCGCTTGTAATGAGAATAAAAAAATTAAAAATGCGAATGCTAATGCTAATGATGATGATGGTGATGGTGATGCTGTGAAGAAAGTGAAAGTTGATGCTGCTGCTGTAAGAACACATTTAATTTGCAGTGATGGCGGTTCGGCTGGTAGTGAAAGTGCCGGCAGTGATGCAACGACTGCAATTGCAAAAAGATGTGGCGATGAAAGGCAGCAGTAGAGCGAGCGTTAGTGAGCGCGCGAATATTATCTATTATTATTCTGGAGATTTACGTATGTAGTTGTTGTTGCTATTGTTGCTAGTTATTTAAATGCAGATACATGATACATACGTAAGTGTTAATGGCGCAAAAAAAAAATGAGCAAAAAGGTAAACATCATCACACACAAACAACTGTAGTGAGTTTCTGTAACAAAATCGCGAAAATTTTCGATCAAAATGACGTCACATTAATACGTTCCACACTTTGTCACCACCTAAAAAGCAGGTGAGAATCTATCGATTGACGTCATTATGACGTCACTCAGGCGAAAAGATTGATAGAGTTCAGTTACAGAAACGCAGTGCTGTTGTCAATCTCTCAAACACATCAACGTCATTAATTTAAGAAAAAATATAGAAAAAAAAATAGATTGAAATACAATAAATACGCAAATCCTAGTAACAATTTGGAAATTTAAGCAACTTAAGTGTGACACACTGTATAACAATTATGTGGTACTTGTATATACATATGTGTGTTTACAACAACAACAAAACAAAAAACAGTCTGAAATTGTGTTTGCTTTTCGAAATGCAAAAAGTAAAAAACAACTAAAATTAAGCAAACAGTTATAAACTAAAAAATAACAATAATAAAAAAAAAGAATTAAGAAAATCAAACCATATTAGATAATAGTTAAGTCAAAAGTAGCAGTAAACAATTAAAAAAGAAAAAAGCAAGCCAGGAAGACAAGCCGAAGAAAAAAAAACATAAAAAGCTAAAAAATATGATTTCGTTTTAATTTATGCAATGAGGTTTAGTTAAAAAAACAAAAGGAAAAGCAGAAGACAAGACAGCATTTGCTTTGTCTTTTTTTTTATTTGTACAGCAGCTGCCGCTTAAGCACATATCGCACACTAAATCAAAAAGCGTCACAACTCAAAATTTTTCGAAATCGGGTTTCTTCCATAAATTGGTACACAGAATATATCGCTAGCGGCTGCCAAAAAATCTTTTCCATCAGAGTCTTTTTTTAACTGAGAAATAACTATTATACGTAGCCTTTTCCCATATCATTGCCTATAAAAATTAAAAAGTTTTTTGCCTCTCCTAAACATTTTTGAATTTTGAGTTTTAACGCTTTTTGATTTAGTGTGCGATATTTTCTTTTTTGAGATTTGTTTTTTTTTTCATATTTATTGAAAATTTGTCCTTTTTTTAGTGATCATAAACAAAATTAGCTAAACTTTGTATCATATAAAAGAAGCATATGTTTGTATATTCTGCGTATAGTGAAAATAAAACATACATACATGCATATGACAATAAAATCATATTAAAAAAAAATAAAAAAAATATGCAGCTTATAACTCAAACACGCTGCATTTTTTATACATGATTTTTCTAAAGAATTTATAACTTAAAGTTCATACTTAACAACGCTTGGCGACGCAAAATTTGGCGTTAGACATATATACATACACACATCATACATAAATATGTATTCATTAAATATGCTATTTTGTATTTTAGTTAATGATGAAAAGGGGACGAAAGAGAGTTTTGTAATTGAAGCTAAACAAAGACGTTGTGTATAATTTAGAACATTTACCTACATACATATACACATATGTAAGTGAAGTCAAAGTGGCTGAAAAGCAGACCTGTTAAATTCCGATTAAAATTAATAATGATTAATTTTTTTGGATTTTTTAATTTTAATGATTATTTTAATTGTCTTACATTAAGCGGACAATTAATAATCGATTAAATTAAAAAAATTGTAAAAAAAATCATGATTACTAACCATTAAAAAAATAATCGGAAATAATCATATAATCAGATAATTTTTTTTAATCGCATGATTATTTTTAATTGCCCAATTATTTTTAATTGTTTGATTATTTTTAATTGCCAAAATTTTTTTAATTGTATGATTATTTTTAATTGCTCGATTATTTCCAATTGTGCGATTATTTTCTTTAATATGATTATTTTAAATTATTTTTGAAAATAGGTATGTGTAGGTATGTACATATATACATGTATGTGTGTTTGTATGTGTGCATGAATGTGTGTATGTATGTATGCATGTGCACATGTATGTATGTGTATACATATATATATATTTTTTTTTTAACGAGGAGGAAGCATCGAAAGCCTTTACCCTTTCAGTTCGGGACTCTAACCGCACTAAACGTTCTACTGTCATCGTACCGAACGCCCCGGTACTGCCGTCAGGCTACCATCGGGTGGTGGGTTGAGCACCAGGCTCGAAAGTCCGTAATGGTCGCGTTATTGCCCTCAGTCTGCCTTAAAAGGCTTCACCCATTTATTTTTTACAAAAGTGGTCACTGTTACGTGGTCTGCGGAGGCCAAAGCTCCGTACCACGCGCAATGACGGATACAGGAGGCCGAGCTCCTTTACTTACGTATCCGTTCCACTTGAGGTGCCTATGATTAGAGGGATACAATTAGTGCTAATTTAGTCGCCACTGCCTCGCTGTATTCTCTCTAGGCTTCTTAGTGTTTTCATGGTGTGTGCTATTACATCACTCGCTGCAGTCCATTTTGGCTATGCTTCACGAACGACTCAGGTGTATAGTCTCCTCCAAATATTCTACGGAACTTGTTTCTAGATTCGTAAAATCTTGCACACTCAAAGAATACGTGGTGTGCATCGTCTATTGCTTGCCTCCCGCAGTGATCGCACGTTAGGTTCGACTCGTGCTTAAAGCGAAAGAGATGGGCCTTGAAACAACCGTGTAGAGATAGGAACTGCGTCAGCAGTATAGACTGGCAATTACTAGTGCGGCCTCATCCGATACGGGTTTAAACGCACATCATACTCTCAGCACATGTATGTATGCACGTGCATATGTATGTATGAATATATGTATGTTTGTTTTGTTCACAAACAAATTTGAAAAGAAACAAAAAATTAAAAATAATTAATCGATTAATTAATTAATCATGCAATTAAAAAAATCATAGATAATTTGAAATAATCATATAATTGTATTAATCATGCAATTAAAAAAAATCAAAAATAATCGAAAATAATCAAGTAATTGCGTTAATCATGCAATTAAAAATAATTGAAAATAATCTAAATAATTGTGCAATTAAAAATAATTAATCGATTAATTATTTTTTTTATATAATTTAATTAACTTTTAATCATTAAAAAGGTGAAAATAATCGTAATTAATCATTAAATAGTTACAACAACAAAACATGCTTTAATTAATAATCATTAAAATTTTTAATCATTAAATAACAGGTCTGCTGAAAAGTTGTTTAAAAATATTAATGAAATCACTAAGTTTTTTTTTTTGCTTTAATGAAAGATGAAAGCAAAAAGAAAAAAAACAAACACATTGTTAAAATAAAAAAATTTAATTTCTTTATAATTAAGTTTAGTTCTAGGCAGAGTTGAGCAAAATTTATTCGAATAACGAATAATAGATGAATACATTTTTTTTTATCTTTATTTGAATAATAAATGATTTCGATTATTCAGAAACCAAATTATTCGAATACTAGATAATTTTCATTTACATATGTAAAAACAAACAAACATACAAACAAAAAAATAAACAAATTTTTTTTTACTATTACTCAGTCGTTTTTTTTTTTTGTTGTATCCTAATTTTTTATTTATTGGGTTGTATTAATAAAAATCAAGCTAATGCTTTTACTCAATATTTCGAAAATTTGACATTAATTTGTATGAACCACATTTCAAAATTTGAATTAAAGGTCTGAAATCTTAAGCAAAAGCACATGCTTGGCTTTTATTAATATGACCCATTATTTGAAATAACGAATAAACCTCAGAATAATTTATTCGTAGGGAATTTATCTGAATAGAATTTGAAAAATAAATTTTTATTCGAATAATTATCTAAATAAAAATTTATTCAAATAATGCCCAAGTCTGGTTGTAGGCTCTTAATTGAATTTTTTCCGTATGTATGTACAACGGAGTTATACAGAAATTTCAACTAAATATATTTTTTCCTAATGAAATTAAATTAATTGTTTTTGTAGTATACATTGGCGAAATTAAAAAAACAGTACTAAATTAAGTCAATTTTTTTTTTCGAAATTTTTATATATTTGAATATTTATTTATATTAATAATTTTCTAGTTACATATTTTCGAAATTAAACATTAAGAGTAAACTACGGGCTCAGCATTACAACAGAACAGTGGTTGAAGCTCAGAGTTGCCAGGTAAATTTCTGACCACGACATAGCCACAGTTAATACACAGTTAATACACAGTTCCCACGGTAGTCGGGTCTAAATACTAAAACGACTATAAGTTATATACGAGCAAGGACAGCTACTTGGCTGCACTCCGCTGATTACCGCTGGGGTGTGTTTTTGCTGTTATAACAACAAAAATAACTAAATACATAATCTTTTTTTTTTTTGTATGTTTAGGTTCAGTCTGAAGGCTTCACCTAACTAAATTTCAATACTTTTTATTAATTTAAAATTTTCCATATAGTTTAATTAGCGTAGTAGCAAATTGACTGCGAAAACACATTTTTAAATTTATATTAATCACCTTTGGGCCTGTAAAATATTAGTAGATTGCATTAATAGTGTGGTGTGTGGCATAAGCTGCGCTGAACTTTCAAAAAGTTTGTTGCGCATGCGCCATAACTTTTAGCGTCAATATGTATGTGGAGCGCCATGCAAACAGGAATCATTCAATTTATAGTAACTACGTCTAGAGCTTATAAAACACAAGAAAAAATACTAAAAAACGAAGTTGGAATATATATGTATGTATGTACGTAAATTTAAATTTATTTATAAATGTATACTTCCGTGGAAAAACGGCCTGTCAAAAGATATGTACATTCATATGAAATTAAACTACTTTGATTAAAAAATGTATACATACATGTATGTATACATAGCAAAAGTAAAAACAAAATTGTAAATTCAATAAAAACAAAAAATGCAGAAATGCCAAAAAAATAATATTATATAATAAAAATTAAAGCGTAGTGGTATTTGTAAGATTTGTTGTACGAGTATTTAAGTTAGACAAAAAAAAAAACAAAAATCAAAATAAAATATGTAAAACCTTAATTGGGCAGCGTAAATTAAAAAAAGTCGTCGCTAATTGACAAAGTGTGAACGGAGAAGAGTTAAATAAAAAATAAATAAAAAATAAAAAAATAAAATGTCATCACAAGCGTAGAGAGGCCTCGCTGCCCAGCTTCATGTGAATACATGCATACATATGTAGTTTATTATTAAAAAAAAAAAAAAAAAAAAAAGAGCAAAGACTCGGTAATTTGGTTAAGCCGAAATCCTGAAATATTAGATACGGATATAGTCGTCGACACTTTTAGGCTGTGTGTGAAATGGTCAAAAAGCGGTTTGACATATGTAATTGAAAGAGAAAAACTGAAAACTGAAACTGATAATAATTAAAAAATACAAAAAAAAAAATGCTTAAAACTTTATTTAATAAATGCAAACTTTATTTAATAAATGCAAATTTTTTTTTCTTTTTATGCTGTAAAAAATAAAAAAAAAAATAAATTATTACTGTAGAAAATTGCTTACTTGCATAAAAAACAAAAAAAAAAAAAAACAAAAACTAACGGTTTAAGTACGCATATACATAAATATGTATTTATATAAATATACTATGTTATTAGTTTTCAATTGTAAGCGCCAACAAACTTTTGAGACTATAAAGCTAAGAGTAAAAAAATTGCACATTTTGAGTTTTGAGTTTTATTTTTGAGTTCATATGCATGCATATCGGTTCGTCGGCTTTGGTTGGTGGTGGTTTCGCTATTTTTATTTCAACACAAAAGCCATCTATGGAAAAGGTGCTAGCTTTTTAAATCTTTTGTTAGATTCAGCGCATTCTTATTCAGCCTTTGGAAATAAATTAACTTCGTAGGCTGAACACTGCCGGTCATAAGGCATTTTTAATCGTGACCTTTTAACTCATTTTTTGCGCTTTCTACAAATCGACTTGTGTGTAGCTCGGTCAATCTAGGACAGCCCAAAAAATGTGTGGACTAAGCTTGGCTCAGTGTAAGTGCTGGGCGAGGCACGACAATGACCAAGCAAGTGGGGCGAAGAACAGAGGACAGCTGAAAAAACTTACACATTGAAGATTGAGAAGAAGTGAGCATTTATACGGTAACACGGTTCATTTTAGATTTTCGCCTTGTGCGATGAATATCAAGGAAGCGGAAATGTACCTATACTAATTTTGAAGTGTTTTTACTCGCCTGTCCCCTGAAGCCTTAGCTAGCACTAGCTGCCTCGCAGCCAGCGTTATGAGCCATATTCATGCCCATCACTGTCTTAAAGCAAGGGTGGTCAAACAATGGCTCTCTATGGCTCACAACAACCACTTTGACTTAGCTTGGATCCAGCGTTGCCACTAAAAAAATTTTAAATTTACCAAAATACAAAATAAAAGTAACCAAAACTAGAAAACAGTAACCAAAATAAATTAATAATATAGGCATATGCCCCATTAACGTTAGAGCTATTTATTTGAAAGCAAAACAATATATACTAAAATATATTACTTGTTTTACACATTTAAACCTTAAACAGAACCAACGCCTGGCGAAATATCGCCCGGTCGTAGCATTCTATCAACATTTAAAAACGCGGCCAGATATGAGAATGAACAGAACCAAAAAGCTAACGAAACTCGCCCGAAGAAAATTCGCCAGAATAGGGTTATTTCTAATGTGGTCGCTGGCTCCTGTCAAATAAATTATTTGGACTTGACAGCTTTTTAGTGCTTGGCAAGAAAATTATTTAATTTAATTTTATATTGAGGGTAAATGGAAAATTGCAACAACTATTTCCAGCGAAGGTTGAGTATAGCTATTTCATTTGGATTTTATTTAAAAAAATACAACAAAACAATTTGGATAACAAATATTTTATAGTCTGGAAAAATTAAAAGCGTATTCCTAAAAGTTGAATGTAACCATGGTGTACTGAAATGAATGTAACCAAAATCGACAGAAAGTAACCACGTAACCAAACGAAAAAATTGTAACCAACTTGGGTAAAAAGTAACCAAAATGGCAATTCTGCTTGGATCCCAACAACAAATGTACCGAGCTTTGGCGCCGCTTTGACGCATACTTCAAGAAAACGTTACAGTTGGTCGATATATGTACCTATTTCCTTTATTGTATTTTGTTGCTCGTTAAATTTCGTTGGATACGAATAAAAGTAAAGGTTCTACACTTTTATTCTAATTAAGTATGTTTTGTCATGCGGAACGATGCATGGCACCGTTACACAAATTGCTTGGCCACCCTTGCCATAAAGAATAAAGCTGATTCCACATAAAACTTGTTCCGCTTTGCGTTACGCCGCTTTCTATGTCAAACAACGCAAAACTGAAAAACTATGCCACAATGAACGCTGCAACATCACTCAAAAAATATTTATTTTCTGAAAAATCTTTCATTCTCCATTTTATTTACAAAAAAGTAAATAAGAAAATAAAAATCTATTAAATTATTTTTCAATTGTGTGAAATTTAAATTTGTTTATTTACATTTGAATTAAAGTGAAACTGAAAAAAAATTTCAACGCCCCCAAAAGTTGAGATTTGGGCAACTTTGTGCTTTACGTAACTTCGGCGTTGCGTTACTTTTTGTTATGTGAGAAACCTCATATAGATACATGTATTTTAATCTCAGCTGTCTCAGCTTAAAGCTGATTCCACATAGAACTTTGTGTTGCGCTACGTGACACTTTCTGCGTGACAGCTGAGATTAAAATACATGTATCTATATGAGGTTTCTCACATAACAAAAAGTAACGCAACGCCGAAGTTACGTAAAGCACAAAGTTGCCCAAATCTCAACTTTTCGGGGCGTTGAAATTTTTTTTCAGTTTCACTTTAATTCAAATGTAAATAAACAAATTTAAATTTCACACAATTGAAAAATAATTTAATAGATTTTTATTTTCTTATTTACTTTTTTGTAAATAAAACGGAGAATGAAAGATTTTTCAGAAAATAAATATTTTTTGAGTGATGTTGCAGCGTTCATTGTGGCATAGTTTTTCAGTTTTGCGTTGTTTGACATAGAAAGCGGCGTAACGCAAAGCGGAAAAAGTTTTATGTTTGCAATAAGGAATAATGGCACTCAAATTCAGATATGAAACCTCAAGTTCTTAAATAGAGGTTGAGGTTTGAATTCTTCGCCATTTTAGTGGAGTTGTTGAAAAATTTGCTTTATTAAACCTTTGATGAATATCAAATGGCATTAAAACGGTTAAAAATTAAATTTTTATAACTAACAGAAGTAAAGGCGTTTTAATGTTTTTTCATTTGTGTGAACGCTTGGTAGCTCCTCAACTTTTACAGATATCTGCTAGAAATTCAGTATCGAAGAAATTGATCGTTTGATTATTATTATGTTTTTCTAAATACATATTTTTGTTTCACATATTTGTAAGTTTTTTTTTATGGCTGTTTATCAACCAAGTTGTTTTGCCAAGTACACAGGAAGAGAAACTATGTGGTAAGTCTAATTGAAAATCTTATTCTTTGAAGCAGGGAAAACTCAGCGTAAAGTGCGTGGGTGTGGTTAGAAATACATTTTACTAAAAGTGTCATAAATGTGTATCTACAATTGCTCCATTAAACTAAACAAAAGAGCAGACACACCCACTTTCGAAAGATAATCAAAGTATACGAAATAAATATTGAAGTGCAATTTCAAAAAAATCTCTAAAGCACATTAAATTAATACAGACAAAATTACAAAAGAAAATTAAAAAAAAAATGCAATAACAAATTAAAATATGTATAATATGCGGCATACAATATGTACTCAACTACAGGAATAATATATAGATAAGTGTGCTCTAATTCAAAGAATTAGAAACGTTATTTTAGATATGTGTATGACATATTTATGTATGTTTAAGTGTATATAAGTATTTAAAAATGTTTGTAAGAAAATATGTAAATATATGCACAGTATTACTTAGCAATATCTGCGAAATGTTTTGAAAATATGCTGAGTGATGTTAGTGATTTTTTGGCATTCATTTGGTGCTGCAGAGCTTACATAAGAAAATTATAAATATTGAATGGAATATTTTGGATTTTTTTTGTATTGGGTATGTTCAAAAACGCAGCATGAAACGCAACAGCGGCAGTAATTTTTTTTTTTTGATGATTGTGATGCGCGACGCATCATGCAAAATTTACGTTTATGTACGCTCTGCTTGTACTACAAAAGCAGGTTGCGCTTCAAACTGAGTTTCTGAACAAAGCCATTATCTTAGCAACACTTATTAGGCATGTGAGCCAGAGACAATGAACAGTCTGGGTTTTTAGAAATTACACAAATCTAAAAGCGTTCCATTCACAATGATATAATATAATACAATGGCGCTATTATAACTCTGACGAGTTTTATGGCCGAGCTTCTCTCCCAATTCGAGGTGTGCTCTTTTTTTTGTTTTTCCTACTAATTGGGTGGACCTACAGTTTTATGCCGGCTCCGAACGGCGAATGCATTTTTTGTGAGAAGCTTTTTCATGGCAGAAATACTCTCGGTGGGTATGCCGCCCACTGCCGAGAGGTGACCGCTGCTCTTAAAAAACCCAATAATTGGATTTTTACTAATTAGAAAAATTTGTTTGGCTCGGACCGTGGTTTGAACCCGAGACCTCTGGCATAGCAGGCGAGCACTCTACCCACTGCACCACAGCGGCCACTCCATTCACAATGGATAAGTTTAAAAAATGGCTTCTGCCTTTCAAAAAAATGGTAGATTAGTTTTCCAACGGTGAAAGTATATTTGAAGTACAATCAAAATTAGTTTGGAAAAATTGGCTTCACGTATGTCTATAGTAGGAAAAGTGACAACCAATCTCGCATTAAAATTTCCTTTCGAGAATGAGTTGGATTTTAAACTTTTAACGAAGGCAAAATGCATCGGATAACGAAGGTTGCGTTTTGCTGGTGGTTGACCTTTGTATTTCCGGAAATGATCAACCTATTTTGAAATTCATTATCGAAGTTGGAACTCATTTCGCAATAGTTTTCGAAATATGAACTAACTAAATGTAATGTTTACTGGGAATTAACAATTTTCGTTTTCAGCAATTTAAAAAAAAAGAATTATCAACCAATTTTTGTATAATTCAGTTTATTTACATAGCAATTAGTAAGGAAGAATTTAAAACAAAGTAAAAAAAACTAAATCAAGAAACAACAAATATAATACAGTAAATGTACTATAAAATTGTATACCGTCCGGCAGACATATTTTTTTTATAATTTCACTTTATTAAGAAAAACTACAACAATTTTTATATGTATAATGCCCTTTTATTTCAAAAAAAAAAAAAAATAATAATAATAATAACAGATAATAATAATAATAGATAATAATTAAACTGGAAAATTTCAAATAATAAAAAAAAATTAAAAAAGAATTAAAAATAAAATTAAAAAAATAACAAAACTCATATGGTCATAATATATCGCACCCTAAATCAAAAAGTGGCACAACTCAAAATCCAAAAATTTTCAGGATAGCCAAAAAATTTTTTTTCATTACAAGCAATCGTATGGCAAAGGGCCAGATATAATCGTTATTTTTCGGCCGAAAGAGACAGTTATTCAAAAGTTTTTTTTGGCAATCGCTAGAGATATGTTCCGTATACCCGTTTATGAAAAAAAATCGATTTCGAAAAATTTTGAGTTGTGCCACTTTTTGATTTAGGGTGCGATATATTATATAGTCATAAATTGGGGTGTTATACATTTTGGCTAAACATAAAAATTTTGTTTGAAACTTTTTTTTGTTTATTTGATTCTTCCTGTCATCGTTATGAACTCTACTATAAATTAGAGCTTACGATTTCTCGAGAGACTCGGGTTCTCGCGAGATTCTCGAATCTCGAAAGACTCGCGAGCTTCTCGACATTCAACTACATCGCAGAAATAAGCGGTAGAAGCATACTATGCTGTTTCGTAGATTGTTCTGCTTGTATGTACTTACATGTGTATGAATTAGGGCTCTTAAAATTATTCGACTATTCGATTATTCGATTAACCGATTAATCGATTCATAACCGTTCACTTGCTAAAAAGTCGGTTGATGATATTCGATTAGTCGCCTTGCCTCAATTATTCGAATAATTGCTTTCCTTCGACTACTCGATTTATGTAGAAAATCGAATTTCAAAAATCGAATATTCAGTGAAAATTTTTTACAGATAATTTTAAAATATAAATGTGCTTATTGTGTTTATACATATGTACATACATATATACATATGAAAGAAGCTGGGTGTGGGGTTTTTTTGAAAAATCTGCGACAGAAAAGGATGTAACTTGCTCCAATGAAAAAAATATTTCCGCGGTATTTCGCGGGATCAAAAAAAAACAAATTGTCCCGAAACCCTATCAACATACAGAAGACTCAAATAAAGAAGTTACAACGAAAAAACTATTTCCGCGGTATTTCGCGGGATCAAAAAAAAAATTTGTCCCGTAACCCTATCAACATACATAAGAGTCAAGTAAAGAAGTTACAATGAAACAAAATTTTCCGCGGTATTTCGCGGGATCAAAAAAAAAAAATTTGCCCCGAAACCCTCTCAACATAAGAGTAAAATTTAGGCGCCGACTTTTACAATGGTGAGCGTTCTAACTAAAAAATAAAAGAAATAGAATTGGAATGCCAAGGACATTGACTGGTGGGCGAATTTTGTTGGCTCCTTCTTCAAGAGCAAAATGTGCCAAAACAACTAAAAAAAGGATTATTAAGGGGTTTTTCCTAATTTTTTCCTCCTTCACCTTCACATTCATCATCATCTTTATTTTCATCTTCCTCATCAACATTTTTCTTTTCTTCCAAAGGAGTCTAAGGAGTCGTGAAAAGCGGCCAAAAACGTCGCCCTTACAATAGTCAGCCTAGTGCAGAAAGAACAAGTACCCTAGCGTGACGGAGTAACGACCGTAAAAGGGCGGGGAGTGCTTTGATTTGCTCCAACAACAACAAAAAATGTCCAAGAAATCACTTAAAATGTTGATGAAATGGGTTCATATTTATTTATGAATGTAATAAAATCGAAAGTACAATATTCGAATAATCGGAATGGAACGATTAACCGAATAATCTAAAGTGAGCAGTTAATCGATTAGTCGGCAGCTTTCGACTAATCGAAAATCGCTAACCGAATAATTGAAGTCGACTTCAGTCATAGTCGAATAAATCGGTTAATCGATTAGTCGATTTCCCCAATTCTAGTATGAATATATGCCATTTACGCATTCCCAGGTGTATTTCACAAATCAATGCACAAAATTCCCAGAGAAATACAATTACAATTTCATAATATAAAATTTTTTCTTCCCAATGACATACGATAAATTTTTGATATTCATGTTTTTTGACACAATATGTTATCGAGAAATCCGAGAGACGAGATTTAATCGAGAACCCGAGTCACGGTTTTCTCGATCCTCGAATTTCTCGACACTGCTCGAGATCGAATCGTAAGCCCTACTATAAATATGTTATACAACAATAAAAGAAAATAAATACACACATATTTATATACATATCGCCGTTTAAGCTTCATAACCACTTAACCGAGACTTGTGATACTTGAATTCCTGCCGCCCACTTCTATCGATCCATACCATAACTTTGGTTATGGGAAGCTCTATACTCGTATTGTATTTTCTTCTCATGTCATTTTGAACTCGGAAATCATGGAGCTGGACGTCAGAAAAACAGCGTTGAAAATGAAAGTTTTACTTAGGCGGTTATAAAGTTGAAGCGGTGATATATGTATATACATTAGGGTGCTTTTAATTTGTATGAAAAATTTAAAAGTTCATAAAAAGACTGTATCGCCCCCTCAATCTGTAGTAACATGGTCAAAGATATCACACATACATTTTGGTCCCGATTGGTGGCGGTTAAGGCGTGGCGCATTGAGGTCAAAATTCAGAAAACTCTATGAAGGGTCAAAAAATCAAAATATTTTTTTTAATTATCTAATACCCAAAATTAATACTTCTATACCCAATGATAACAAATATAAATTTTGGTTCCGATTGATGACGGTTTAGTGGTGTTTTAAGGGGGTCAATGTTCAGATTGCCATAGAAGACTTACATTTTTAGTGTCGCATATGGTAATCTGAACTTTGACCCCCTTGAAACACCAGTAAACCGTCATCAATCGGGACCAAAATTTATATTTGTTATTATTGGGTATAGAAGTATTAATTTTGGGTATTAGATAATTAAAAAAAATATTTTGATTTTTTGACCCTTCATAGAGTTTTCTGAACTTTGACCTCAATGCGCCACGCCTTAACCGCCACCAATCGGGACCAAAATTTATGTGTGATATCTTTGACCATGTTACTACAGATTGAGGGGGCGATACAGTAAAATATCGTTAATTTGAATTTTAAACGCACTCTAATATACATATGCAACTATTTATGTACATATCGCACCCTAAATCATAAAGTAACACAACTCAAAATTCAAATATCTAGGAGAGTAAAAAAAACTGTTTTGTTTTTACAGGCAATGATATGGGAAAAGACTATGTATAATAGTTATTTTTCGGTTAAAAAAGACTGATGGAAAAGATTTTTGGCAGTCGCTAGAGGTACATATATTCTGTTTATCGATTTATGAAAGAAACCCGATTTCGAAAAAATGCAGTTGTGCCACTTTATTTATTATGATTTAGGGTGCGATATGAGTAGAAAATGTAGGTAATTTTCAAGTACGTATGTATTTATGACTGAACAAATTTTTTTTAAAGATTTGCACGCATTTTTTATAGTCAATATAGTGAACATGCTATTTCTTCACAATTAGAAAAGGGTTATATATTCATTTTTAATACATTATACAACTAATTTTTAGTAAATAAAAAATACACTATATGAACTATAGAAGAATTTAGGCCACTTGCCAATACATATGTACATATGTACATATGTTTTTTTCTTCTTTTCGATCGTAGGTCTCCCATAGCGTAAGGTGCTTGCATAATGTACATACATACATACATATTTTCAGCATAAACCAAAAACAAAAATTATGTTAAGTTAAAGTTAAACTACATACATACTTAAGTATATGTGCAAGTAGATGAGGTAATATATAAAACTTGAGTTCTAAGCTTGTTTATATGCTTGTAGTACGTACATATGTATGTGGATATATATGTATTTATATGCATGTAAGGTTTAATAAAAAGGTTTAATAAAAAAACACGAATTTAAAGCTAAGCAAAAAAAGAAAAAGAAGAAAAAACACATTTTGGTTCAAATCAGAGGCAAATATATTTTTAAATAGAAATACAAGTATTTATATATAAAAAAAAAATATATATTTTTTTCTTTGTAAGCATAGCCTCTAATATACATATACTAAATAATCTATTAAGATACGTAGTACATTAAAAACATATATGCTTGCTAATTAATAATGAGTTAAGCAAAACAAGTGTATAGAATTGTATTGAATGCAATGAATAGTATATAAACAGCAAAATGTTATACATAAATATTAAATATATAATAATCATTAAACGATATTAGTTCATAAAAACACTAATCAAAAATAAAGTCAAAGGGTATGTTTTAAGCTGCAGAAAATGTGTACAAAAAAGAAAGAATTATCATAAAAGTGAAAAATGATTGGAGTTTTATTTAGCTTTTTTTTCGAGTTATATATGTATGTATAAGATAGGAACTTACTTCAGCAACTTTTGTTATGCGTTTGCGTTGCGCTTACGATAACGATATACACACTACATAGACTGTCTCGCCTTATATGGACCAAAAAAAAGTCCACCGTACGAACGAAATACGAAATATTATTTCCTGACTATATTATATTTCTGACTGTATAGAAAGGGGTGAAAATAGCCCTTTCTTCGGGCGCTAGATGGTTAACATGTTCTAGAAAATTATTCGGCATAAAATTTCAGTGGGAGTCTCTTCAGAAAAGATCTTTGTAAAATCAGCCTAAAAGACCACAGGCAGCGAAAAACTTATATTCTTCAGAATGTTAAATGTGTTTTATTTACGATTCTACAGCGGCGATCGAAATATGTACTTCTTTTGCAAAAGATTAATGGTTTTTGACGACGTTTAACATGCTGGCAAAAGAAAGCTACACTAAGGTGGTATAAACTAAGTTTTAGGTGGAAGTGACCCCAATGGCGCACGCAGGGTTAATAGGTTGCTGTACGGCGAACTTTTTTTTTTTGCGAGACGCTCTAATACACACATATCTTTACAAAATCATTTAGATATTTTTTAAGTTTTCGAACTTATTTTGTTAACTGCATGCGAATCTTTGCGGCTGTGATAAGCGAGCGAGAATACGTTAACAAGTACAGGATTCGATAATTTTGAATTTGGATAAGAATTTTTCAATTGACTGATAGTAACAGCCGGTTTCACGAAAGAAGTTAAGTTTAATTTAATATTTTTTACTTCAACTTTATCTGAAATCTGACAGCGAAAAAATTAAATTTTCACTTAAGTTTTTTCGTGAAATTGGCTTTAAGTGTATGTATATTAATACTTTTAGTAAGTACAATGCCTAACACATTTTCTTGATTTTTAAGCATTTTTATTCAATTATAAAGTTTGGTAAATTAATTATTCTAAAGCTAATTATGTATTGAATAACTTTTATATTCGATAAGTAAGAAAAAGTTTCCGCACAGCGTCTTTTTGCATAAATTCTTTGTAGTACAATACTAAATTTCGAAAGACAAACTACTTCGGTTTACATTTCAAAATTTTTGGAATGTCAAAGTTTTGAAATTAGTTGCTAAAACACCTTTTAATGATATACTAAGTGGCCATAAGCCAATTTGACTTTGCCACTATGGTATATTCTATGTAACATAACGAGACGGAGTTATATTCGCATGCAGTTATTGTACAAAGCATAAATTGTTAAAAGGTTCTTAATTTTTTTTTAAAGATCTTAATTATCACACTGGTATTATAATGTAAACAAATAATAAGCTGCCTAAGTGATGTACTACATATTTTCATATCAAGCGATTGAATCGAAACAAGAAGAATTCTCAACGAGTTAGAAATAACCCAATGAACATCAGACCAAAAAATCTCAAACGTTTGAGAAAACCTTAATTCTCAATTTGCTAATAAAGATTTTCTCGAAAATTTCACCAACGTTTGAGAAAAATGTGCCTTTTTGTTTGAGAACGCTATAAGGGAAATTTGAGGTGCATTTGATAACAAACGTTTGAGGTTTGAGAATAAGATTGGTTCTCAAATGCATCTCAAATTGATTATTAAGAAAAATGTTTATGGGGAAATTAATGCACAAATTTTGTATGGAAATTTTTTTCAGAGTTGTAATTATTATATGAGAAAAAATAAAAATCAAAAAATAATTATTATTGAAATAAACATATTTTAAAAGTCTTTCCATAATAGTTATTTCTGAGATATTTTTTTTAAGTTTTATATCTTCAAAGACTTTTATATTGAGACAAATTTAAAAAAAGTGTTTGAGTAATTATTATCCGTAACAAATTGTTTTTTAAGTCTTCAAAGACTTTTTCATTGAGGCGAATTTCAAAAATATCTTTAAGTAATTATTTTGAGTAACAAATTTATTTTTTATATCTTCGATAAAAATCTTTCATACAATTTCAAATTGGAAATTTGCTTGAATTTTGAAGTACTTATATGAAAGTTATTTTTATTTTATACTTATATGAAAGTTATTGAAAATTTTCTGAGACTTTTTTGAACTTTGTCTCAATGAAAAAGTCTTTGAAGATATAAAAAACAATTTGTTACTGATAATAATTACGCAAAGACTTTCTTTGAAGACGCAAAAAAAATATATTTGAAATAACTATTATGGAAAGATTTTTAAAATATAAGTTTCTGAATAATAATTATAGAAGATTTTTATCATTTTCATCAGGAAAAAAATATTATCAAAAGACTTTTATAATTCTGTAGAAAATTTGTAAGACTTTTTTATAATTTCAAAATGAAATAGTAATTATTCTACATCTCTGATTTTTTTTTGTTAACCAAAATTTTTTTAAAAACTAAATATTTCCAATTATGTATGTATGTAGTTTGTATTTAATCGACCTTAAAATCAGCTAAAAACTCCTGCCATGCACTAAAGTCCACCTCAGCATGTGCAATACTCTGCTCTGTGATCCGTTGCTGTAATGCATTTAAATATTTCAAATCGGTGCGATATTTCATGCGTAAATCCTGATCAATACAAATATCCATAAGCGGCAAATCAATAACCGGCTTCGCGATACGCACCGTCTTGCGCAGCTTCTCCTCCAGCTGTCCTATATCATTTTCCATGCGCGCCAAATTCAAGAGGCCGCCATAAGCGATGGGCGTGTGATGCACCGAATGTGTGGTAATTTTTAAACTGCTTATATTACGTTTATTTAGTATTATTTGCATGAATTCTTTGGATGCATGCCATTCGCAATACGCTTTGAGTGCTTCTAATAGTAATGACAAATGTTGTTCACATGACAGTTCATCAATGTTGTCGTCATTCGCCGCCTCAACTGCGGCTGCCTCTATATCGGCTTGTTTCTTATGTTTTAGCCAACGTTTTTTGCGTATGTAATTGAATACTTTTTCGGGCGAAAAATCTTCGGCATATAAAAAGCCAAACATCTGTAAAAATTGATCGATAAATGTGTAACGTACGTAGGGAATGCGCAAAACTTTGATAGCATTTATGTAGTTACTGAGCGAAGAGTTTAAATTGCGATCTGAAAGGGGTGTAGAAGTAGATTAAGTTAACAAAAATTGAGTACACACTGTGAATACTACAAAGCGCACCTTTGAATTTACGAAAGAAATCCAATATGATTTGCTTAGTATTCGGACCAAGTTGTGGATATTTTACGCCAAGCACAGTGTGTTCTATATCCGCCGTATTGCTGATAACCATCAATAGTGCAATATAACGCTGATGGAAAAAGAGAATTTGAATTAAAGCCACACACAAATATATACATATGTGCATAGAAAATGCATCTCACACTCACCTCAATTATTTTCAAATAGGTTATATTCAATTCCTTATTAACTGCCAAGGCAAATAAGAGGAACAACTGTCGACCAACAGCGCTCAAATGTGCCTCCTCTGTAATGCCAAGCACGAATACTGCCAACGGCCGACTATCGGTATAGAATAACCAACTCTTATTCTTACGATAATGATGCAGCATCCACATTACATAATCATTTTCCAGTATTTGCAATATAAGACGCAAAGCAATGAATAGACGTTCCAAGCGCTCTGTTGGCTTTAACGCTATATAGGTGTTCAAACGATTATCACGTTCATCCCATTTATGAAAATCCAATTGTTCACTGTTGGGTGTTTCCGTTACCACCACACCATCAATCACCATCTTGCCGTATTCGTTGGTGGGTGTCTGTGGTTCAGCGAGTTCTTCGCTAGTACACTCATTGAGTAAAATTTCAGTTAAGTCTAACAAAATGTCGAAAACTTTTTTCGATTTAGACAGGCGATGATCGCCTTTACTAGATTTGTTGGATAGCTTCTCGGCATCCAGTGGTCGTTGGAAGAAGCCAATATATGCTGTGTGGGTTGTACGCCAACAAGGAGGAAAAGTTCTCACCATATAACTAAATAGTTCAATGGATTGGTGGTAGGTGCGCATAAAGGATGCATCGCCGGTTTTCGGGTTGAGACTCTGTTATGGGGAATTAGAAATATGTTTATAAAATATCATACACTAATAGTATATATGCATAGATATGTATGTAGAACTTAGGATTAACTACAAATATGGCCGATCTGACGTGGAAGGTGCACATACATGCAAACATACAACTAATTCACACATCAATCGATTTTCTTATCAATCTCACACGATTTTCATATCAAATGATTAATCTACATGTATGTATGTAAATGAGTGGACTTTCACATGAGAAACGGCTTAGTAGCGGAACGACCCAGATTTACATATATCCAGCCACGGACTGTCACTACTGTTGAATCCGTTGAGCGAGATGTTTCGCTAGATATTTCGCTGGCGAATCAAGTTATGTAGAGAGTGGGCTTTTAGCGCTTCGGGTTGTTTTTGCCAACAACAACAACATATGTAAGTATGTACGTACATTAGAATAGAAACCTACCAATATCAATTCTATCAAATTCGTAAATGTATCTTCGCCGGGAAATTCTTGTCGCTGACACATATCTAATGCTAGCGCAATAAAAGAAAGGTAACGTTGTTGTTTCAGTGTGCAACGTAGCTGCATTAAACGTGCCTCGCTCGGCTTGTCCATCTCATTGAAACGGTGCTGGAAATGTTGCTTGCGACAGTACACCAAGTCTTGAGCGCAACGGGGTGGAAATTGCAAACATAAGCGCTGCACCGAATTGAGATACAAATTGGAAAAGAGCGTTGCGAGCTTTTCAATAGATGCTGCCCTTGGTGTAGACTTTTCTTTGGTTGGAGAGTCAGTTGGTGCTGGCGCTGGTGCTGTGTCATTGTTGGCAGCTGTGCTTCTTTCACTATCTTCACTGCTCTTTGGCTTCGCTGAATCTATAATTTCTTCATTTGGCTGTATTTGAGGTGCTGTAGAATATTCCATCTTTTCTGGTGCCTCCTCATCATCTTGCATTGGTTCGTCTGTAGTAAGTTCCTTATTTTGTATAGACTTATTAGAATCATCAACCTCTGCATCGCCTTTAGTTTTAGACTCAATTTTAGTAATTTTCTCTGGTGATTCTTCACTTTCCTCTGCATTTTCTTTGTTATCATTAGAAGCCTTTCGTCTTCTATTAATAGAGCTTCCAGCCTCCTCCTCAGCTTCAATTGGATTTGTTGACATTCTACTTGCACCCGTTTTCGGTTTTTGAGTTCGTCGGGTTTTCACAAGATTTGTATTTTTATTCCTTTCGTTTAACAATTCGTTAGACGTTTTTATTTCAATATTTTGATGCACAGAACGTAGAGAGCGACGTATATTACTGTTTTCTTTATTATTTGCAGAGGAATTTCCTTTATTTACGACTTTTTCGGCGATATTTGGCAAAGCTTTGCTTTTGCGCGGCATTGTAAACAAAAATGGCATTGATAATTATCGATGAAAAAGTCGATACCATCGATTACATTAATTTTAGCATATCTAACGATATTTTTAAACACTAGCGACAGTGTAGCCACTACCAAAATAAAAAATTTTGTGCGAGATTGAAAAAATGGGTTGATTGACCGCTCAATATAATGCGAGATTTTTTTTTAAATATTTAAAACATTTAAAGGTTTGCAAATTTATTGTAATTAATATACAATGCGTGGATGTTAGGTAGCTGAATAATAGAGAAAATCATCTGGTGTAAAAAGAGCTTTAGATTTCGTGTACGTGGATATGGAAAATGAATTTCGTAGTGATAGTAAGTATAGCATCGCGAGTAATGTAACTTGCACATTTGCATAATAGTTGAGGTTTAACAGTTTAAGTCCACAAGTTAAAGTCTAGCGGAGTTCCCCTAACAGCTTCAATGGCCCTAATAACAGCAGCTTTTGAAGGACTTCATGCTACGCCAGGATCATGTGGGTAAATAGTTTTGGCCTCAATTGATGCTATTTCAAAAAGAAACCCCGTTTTTGGAAACATATCAGGAGCAGCCAAAATACTTTCAGGTGACGACAAATTATTAGAAACTGATTTTCGTCGCCGCCAGCCGACAGCGAGCCGACAACAAGTACGTGTAGCACGGCGTCTTCCGATTGCACTAACACACATAGAAAACACTCAAATTTGACTAACTCACTTAAAAAAACACTCAAACTGGACAATCAAGATTGTAAGTTGCTAAGGGCCTTTACTTCTCTAAATTAAAACGCATTGAACAAATAATTCAGCATACAACAAATTATTTTTGCATTCAACTATAGTTACTTATGTGCTTAATATTCCATATCGCTAGCTTAGAGTGCAAACTGTGTAAGTCCATTTTTATGAAAAAGTGTTTTAAGTGTAGAAAGCTAGAAAAATCATATACGCACCACGCTAAACAAGTCTGTGATACTTGTCATATTTCTACTCGTTGTTATTCAGTGATGCGCAAATTGTGTAAGTCCAAAAAGCGAAGAAAATTGATGTCCAAAATTTTTATATGAACAGAATTTTTTTATTCATTTTGAAATTTTTTATTTTTTGTTTTTTTGTCTATCCTAAAAAGTTTGAAAAAAGGACTTACACAATTTGCACTCTAAGCTAGCGATATCTTATGTGAAAAAGGTGTCTTATTGACTTGCATAATATAGCTTGCATACAACCGGTATATAAGTTGCATATATTTTGCATATCCAAAACAGAGCAAAAAAAGTTGTTTTAAAATATGAATATGTATAAAGTTTTGAATCAATATAACACTTATTTAATCATTTTAAATTTTCGGTATAAAGAGCCGGTCTATTCATCACATTACATTGGAAAAAATTTGTGAATTTCATTTCTGTGCGATATTTTTGAAAATAATGTTAAAAGTGCGAGATTCGAAAATTGTGCGAGACTTAGAACTTAGTGCGAAAACGGCTACACTGACTAGAGATGGCCGTTAATGTTGTCTAGCGCGATTTTTATCGAATTCGCAATTGCTAACTCAGTGTAACGAATATTTTGTTTACTAACCTCTCAAGCGACATTCGCAATCGTTCAGTCCTCGAAACTCGCTAGTGGAGTCGCAATATTGTGTATACAGAAATACATACATACAGGGTTAATTACATTTTTATTTATTTAATAGTATGACCACATACATAGTTAGTTGTCGCCATAGTCTTTTTTTCTAAATCTATGCAATCTTGAGCGCATTACTATACCTACAAAAAATGTTTAAGTTTCTTAAAAGTTTAAAGCACGTAAAGTCAAAATAATGTTCCGAAACAAAGAGTCTAAGGCAGAGGTCGGCATTGCGTTTTCATTCATGCAAACAATTGATTACGTAAGACTGGTTTCTTTTGGTTATATTTGGCGTTTCCGTAGAAAGAATGAATAAGAAGAAGAACGAGTTTCATAACACCCTTTTAATTTCTTCGAAAGTTAAGTATGTACTCATATTTTAGAGTTGAGCACTTATTCTTTGCGGTCTAGCCTTTAATTACTATGGATTATTTTCTAGAAGCGTCTTCAAGAAAATAATATGTATGCTTGGAAGACTTACTTCTTGCAAAAAACTGTTTGATATATATTTTTTAACTCAAGTTTTATGTAAACAAACCCATAACAAGAACTTATACTTTTATATACAGTAGTTCCTACTAATGGTTTGACACTTTAACCACTGTGTTGCTATTCTACGGTAGATTTAAGTGCCCATTAAATGTCAGTTCGTTACATTGTCTCGTTCACTATTACAGTCGAGTCTGGATATAGTGAACTAATTTTTGCACGGCCTGTTCATAGTATCCAGGCTGTTCACTATATTAAGGTTGACATTTTTTTAAATAACATAATTTATTTGAAAAAGATTCATGTCTGTAAATGTAAGATTAACATATCATTGGAATTAATTAATACTTTGGAAAATACAAATGTTTATATGAATGTTTATTTAAAGAATTCGCGAATAGATGTTTGCTTCTTCGGAAAGAGATTTTTGGACCACTTTCTCGCGCAGGCTTGTCAATGCTAGTATGCCAGGAAATCAGTAGTGTTGGCTTAAGGTCATGCGATTACGAGAATTTTTTTTATTCCCGAAATTGTGGATTTGGCTACACTATACGTATTTGTCAAGGATGAAACACTAGTGCCTCTTTCAATTTCCCCAACAATTTCAGCTTTTTGCTTTAACGAAAGGAATTTCCTCACAGGCATAATAAAACTTAATTTATTAACACACAAAAACTTTTAGAAACAGATAAAACAGCACACATTCACTCAGAAGCGGTCTGCATTTTCGAGGAATACCCGATTTTACATACATATATGTATTTCTGGTTAATTTTTGTTTGTCACTTTTGATTACCGTTGCGTTTAAAATTTTGTTCACTATTTAGAGCCTTTTGATAGTTCACTATTTAGAGTACTCTATGTAAATATTTCGGTGTTCACTATATCGAGTTATTCACTATAGCGGGGGTTCACTATATCCAGACTCGACTGTATGTACATCTAATGATTTCCAAATACAGGCAACGAATAAATCTAGCCAAACTTGCCAATACCGCAAGGTACCGCCAAGTGTGAAAATATTTAATGAGCGCCAAAATCGTTGTTTTAATTTATATTGCAAAAAAAGTTTTTTGTCAGCTCTGAAAAAATTACAAAAAAAAAAAAAAACAAATGCTAGGATTGGTAATAAACAGAAAGAAAAAAGAAATCGCTGCTAACCAGCAAGAAAGACTTCATGTTACTCACACCATTTTAAATGGTATATAGAATTAATTTCTAGGTATGTATTGCGACAAGTGCGCGGGAATAGTCATACCGATCATAAAATTTGCCTGTACACGTTTCACAATAGGCTTGGATGATGAAAGTAATCAAAAGATGAGAATGGCTATCCATTTTCGAAAGCTTTGTGGGCAAACTACGTCCAATAAATATCCCATTCCCTATACTATGGTAATCCTTTCGAATTTAGTAGAGTCCAAATGATCTAGCACACTGTACCTTAAGTTAGGTTTCAATCAAATATTATGGCTATAGACGATATTCTTCGGAAGGATATCGCAAAAATACATAAATGTGTCACAACGTGATGAGTATTAAATGGGTAAACATTTATTGTTATAGGTTTGGCTCAGAACAAGATTCAAGTACATACTAGTACTCACAAAAATATACATATGTATATCGATGTGATTCGATTCAAAATAAAAATAATAATAAAATGGCGCTATTATAACTCTGACGAGTTTTATGGCCGAGCTTCTCTCCCAATTCGAGGTGTGCTCCTTTTTTGTTTTTTCCTATTAATTGGCTGGACCTACAGTTCTATGTCGGTTTTGTGGAAAGCTTTTTCATAGCAGAAATACTCTCGGAGGATATGCCGCCCACTGCCGAGAGGTGACCGCTGCTCTTAAAAATACCATAATTGGATTTTTACTAATTAGAAAATTTTTTTGGTGTTTGCTCGGGATGGGATTTGAACCCGAGTCCTCCGGCATAGCAGGCGAGCACTCTACTCACGGCACCACAGCAGCCGCACACATTCGATTCAAAAGCCAATTCTTAAGCTTTGTCCGACTCTCTCTGTGTTAATAAATCTGGTTGTATTAAAAACAAACTTTGTTGTTGTTTTTACTCATCTCCCTAGTTCTTCTACCTACTTCTTTTATTCTCCTCCTCTTACCGTTTCCTCAATTTCTTTTCCACTTATTATTTTTTATCTATCCTACTTATTCTTTCCTTCTTGTTTTGTTTACAGTACTCCTGCTTCTTTTTTTATGTTTCTTCTTCTCTGGAAGAAACTACAAACCACTTGCAAGTAAACATGTTCACAATTGCATGGTACTTATGCAGTTTTTGAGAAAATATTATGTATATAATTTACCACCAACTAATGCATATTATTTAAAACTTATTCAAATATTCACGCAGCGTGGTAGATATCATAAAGCGCGCCGTACATTATCGATTAACATTTATTTAACTGACTCAATTTGGCACGTTTTTTTTTTGTTTAGTTTTTATCAAATGCATAAATAAAAACTTACCAACAAGTTACGGCTCAAAGCTGAAAAACTAAATACATGGTCAAAAAATATATATTTATTTTATTTTTAATCTTTCATCTGTCTAAAAGCGACACACAAGCTACATAATGCATTGGTTAGTATAAATATGTATGTATGTATGTATGTAGGCAATGCTTACAATCTCGCACGGTTTGCAGTGAAAGGCGCATAATATAAGAGTGATTTGACGGCTTGTTGGCTTGTTGGCGATCAATGCAACAACAAAGTATCTCACATTAAAACAAACTAAAAATAATCATTTAAAAGATTAAATGGGGCAATTTTGCGTGAATTGAACGCGTGAATTACGTACGGTAAAATCTCGTTATGAGAATTTTTGAAGTTTGTCTGTCCTAACTGATTTCGGTATATGTGTGCTTTGTTGGAATCGACCGAATCAAAACATTATAAGATAGAGCTAGCATACAACCGATTGTTCAGTTATATGTGTACATTTTGGGGTATAACTTCTCCAGCTAAGCATTTTGAGACATGCAACTTTTTTTGCGTTATAAATCTTTGCATGCATAATCCATGGAAATGAACAGTACAAATTAGGGAAATTATGAAACATATACATAATTTCCATCCATTTATGAAGGAATTAAGTCTTCAGCAAGGGGTAAAAGCAGCCACGGTTTATTAGGAAATGTAATTGAGTCATACATACTTGCCATAATAGCGGTTTCAGTTTTGTCGGCCGATATTTTCAAATAAAGATGTTCAATTAAGAAAGGCAAAACTGTACCTAGCATTTGTAGTTAGTAGATATGCTTGGACAATGACTTCTTTTCTAGCATGACAAATTCACGCGCAATGCAAACCAACAAAAAAGAAAAGCATGCGCCTGACAGTGAGCTGGACTAGCCGATCAGTTGGCCGAACAATTCATGCGGCGATTTTGGCTCTTTGGATTTTTAACTATTTTGTTAGCATAAATACAAAGTAAACCTTTGGTATGCGCTGTTTTTGTATGTGCGCTACATTTATTTCAACTGTGATTTAATCAATTTTCGACTGGCTAACAAACTGCCGGCTGCTCATAAGCGCAATGCAAGTTGGGGATTAAAATGCCAGACATGAAATGAATAAAATTTAGAACACGCAATCGATTTTATGTTACGATTTCATTTTATGTTCATAATGCAAATGCCAAAAATAAGTAACTTATTTTTTAATCTTTATGTCTAATGTCTAGAGCGAAGACTTTGCCCAAACATTTGGGCGTATTGCCAGGTTACTGGTCTAGGCTTTCATCTTGCAATTTTTTGCATTTTGCGTAATTTAAAATTAATGAGAAACACTAGGTCGCGAGCCAAGTTTCTATGTGAGAAAATTTGTAAATGCTCATATTAAAAACATATCTTTACTGTAATTAATTCTACGGCTAAATTTCCTATTGAGCACCGCTCTAAAATCGAAGCAAATCACAGAAATCCTCAAAGTAAAACTGTAATCAAGAAAAGAATGTTTATTACAAGTACCAAAGAGTAATACGCAACAATAAAATTCCACTTGTTTTTTACATCGTCTTCTTCTTCTTGCCACATTCTCGCATAAATGACTGTTTGTTGCAAAAGCGGGAAAATTGGCGCAGAGCCAAACCGAAAGCAGGAATATCAACAAATAAAAGCGGCCTTAGCTGCTCCGCCATATGCCAATATGTGTGTTTTCGCTTACAAAATGTATTGAAATAATCGACTCTCAGTTTCTTTATTTAGTTGTTCGATTGGTAGGCCGTATATGTAGATATCGTCGGTCTCCTGCCAGAAACACGAATGTGAAAATTTTTTTAAGCACGATGTCTGATCTTTATCGGGTATATATTGATGTAATACAAATAATAATTTGTATAAATTCTTGTGTAAACACACATACATAATATGTACTTGTATGTACATACGCATATATGCAAATATTAATTGTTATTAGATCAATATATACTCGGAAAGAGCAGACAGCTCACTTAAAAAAATTTTCACATTCGTGTTTCTGGCAGGAGACCGACGATATTTACTTATGTTCGTATGTGTGTATACTTATGCATAAATAAAAGTATATTCATAAATATGTATCGTATAGTAAATTTTGGTATTTGATCGAGCGTAGACAGCTATCTGTCTGTTTGTGTTTTACTGCTGTTATAATTTGTCGTTGGCAAAATTTTCGGTTATACCACTTTCGGTAATTTTTCGTATCTTTTTATGGTTTTACTCTAAACTTCATGCAATTCTAATATGGTTCATGGCATGAAGTCTGCTTTATATAATCATGTAGAAAGTGTATAAGCTATATTTTTCAATAATCTTGACTTTAATTAAGACTGCCAATAGAAAAATTTGCAACAGAATCTCTATTCCTTAAGATAATACGTTTGAAGAAAATGTTTATGAAAGCACTCCGATCTTACTAAATTGTGTGTTCTCTACCAATATACTTAAAGGTAGAAACTTGTATGCCATTAATGTTATTCATTAGATAAAATTGTTATATTTGTGCATAATTTTGCGAATCACAAGTCACTATTAGATATCGCCAAAGTTGCCATGAGGCACGTAAAGGAAGAATCTTCATATATATTAGGCTCTGCGATTTTTTGTACGCACCATAACTTCTACACCGTTATACCGATTTTCGAAAATGGGGTGTCATATGAAAGGGCTTGGCCAGTAGATATGCAGGAAGATTTATTTTTTTTTTTTGAAAAGGGTTGCCACCTGTTTAAAAATTTAATTGTCCTGTATAGTTTGCTTGATTTATAAATTTCAGGTACCAAATGAAAGGGATTGGGCTGGAAATTAGTAATTTGTTACAATTTTTACAACAGGGGTTGCCACCTGTTCAAAAATTCAGTTTTACACTATAGTTTATGTTATTTTTAAATTTGGGGTGTCATATGAAAGGGCCCTGCGTGAAAATAAGTAATTTATTATAATTTTTATAAAAAGGGTTGCCACCTGTTCAAAATTTAATTTTTGCACTATAGTCTGTTGGATTTTTAGATTTGAGGTGTCATATGAAAGTGCTTTGCCTCAAAATGAGTAATTTATCATAAACTTTACAAAGAGGGTTGCCACCTGTTTCAAAATTTATTTCTACTCCACAGTTTGATTTTTAAATTTAAAGTGTCATATGAAATGGCTTTGCCGGGCATATGAAAATGGTTGGCTTGAAAATGAGTAATTTATTACGTTTTGTACAAAACGATTTGCCACCTGTTCAAAAATTTATTTTTTACGCTACAGTTTGTCCGGTTTTCAAATTTTATGTGTCATGAAAGGTCTTGCCCTGTAATAAAAAGAAAGGGGAGGGGAAAATGAAAGGAACCTAAATGACGAAGGAAAGGAAGCTAAAGGGGGAAAAGTACGGAAAATAAAATGGATATAGGGAAGAGGAAGCGCAAATAAAAGGGAAAGAGGAAGAGAAAGAGAAGTACGACAAATGACCTTTTGGAGGTAGCTATATGGCCGCTGTGGTGCAGTGGGTAGAGTGCTCGCCTGCTATGCCACAGGTCTCGGGTTCAAACCCCAGTCCAAGCAAACACCAAAAAATGTTTCTAATTAGTAAAAATCCAATTATTGGGTTTTTTAAGAGCAGCGGTCACCTCTCGGCAGTGGGCGGCATACCCTCCGAGTGTATTTCTGCCATGAAAAAGCTTCTCACAAAAAAATGCATTCGCCGTTTGGAGCCGGCATAAAAACTGTAGGTCCAACCCATTAGTAGGAAAAACAAAAAGGAGCAAATCTCGAATTGGGAGAGAAGCTCGGCCATAAAAACTCGTCAGAGTTATAATAGCGCCATTGTATTATTATTATATTATGTGGATAAAATATTGTAGAAAATTATTCGCATTAAAACTTCACTACACTCAAAAAAAAATTTCTCTCGATCAAAGACATAATTTTCCTTATTTTGAACACGCGTCCCAATACAAAATTTCCTTTGTTTTGTGTAAATTTTCTCAAAAATGTGGAAAAAACATAAAAAAAACTTTCAAACAAATTCGTTGCCATGGGGATTTGTATGGGAATTTAATTTCTCAAAATTAAAGAAATCAAGTCTTCAAAACAAGGAAAGTTGGGAATGGAATGGCGCTTAAAGAATTTTTCATTATTTTAATGTATGAATTTTTTCAAAACAAGCATATGAAACCATGGTAACGCATGTAACAACAATATTTTATAAACCTTTTAACATGTTTTAAGGAAAATTTACTCAAAACCAGGGTTGGGCAAGCTGCATTCAATTTTGATTGCATTCAGCCTTGCAGCCACCAATCAATGATGAGTGGTAGTGCACAATTGATTTGCATTACCATTCAGTAGCGAATGGGAATGCAAATTTGGTTTGCATTACCATTCAGTAGTGAATGGGAATGAAAATGTGGTTTGCATTACCATTCAGTAGTGAATGGGAATGCAAATGTGGTTCGCATTACCATTCAGTAGTGAATGGGAATGCAAATGTGGCTTGCACTACCATTCAATAGTGAATGCGAATGCAAAGGTGAATGCATTCCCATTCATTGCATTCCCACTGCAAATGTGATTTGGACTATTAATTAAAAATGAGTGCGAGTGATTTGGACAACCATTCATCATTTAATAGCAGTTAAAACCTGTGACCATAGTTAAGGTATTAAGTGGCTAATCTATTTATTAACGGAAAGGAAGTTTATGGGATATTATAAATATGGAATTAGGCTTAGCAAAGTAAAGGGAAACCAACACGGCATGGTAATATGTACATATGTTCTATGTTATACCTGTAAGTAAAAGTATTTCTTTCAACTTCTGAGGTTATAATTACACAGTTCAACAAATTTACAAAAATTTTACTCAACACGAACAAACGCTAGTTATTATGAAAGAGGATGCCTCTCAGACCAACTTTTCCGAACAGAGTACTAGTCCAGTGCAAATCACATTTGCAGTGGGAATGCAATGAATGGGAATGCATTCACCTTTTCATTCGCATTCATTATTGAATGGTAGTGCAAATCACATTTGCATTACCATTCACTACTGAATGGTAATGTAAACCACATTTGCATTCCCATTCACTACTGAATGGTAATGCGAACCACATTTGCATTCCCATTCACTACTGAATGGTAATGCAAACCACATTTTCATTCCCATTCACTACTGAATGGTAATGCAAACCAAATTTGCATTCCCATTCCCTACTGAATGGTAATGCAAACCAATTTTGCACTACCATTCACTATTGAATGGTAATGCACTTTGAATGGTAATGCAAAAATGCCCATCCTTGCTCAAAACAAAGAAAGTAGTGTTCAAAATAGGTAAACAATTTTTTTGACCCCTGCATATATTTTTTTTCTCTCAGTGTATGGGACTCCTCGGACAAAATCTTTATATACAAAATCTAGGTCGACGGAAAATGAAAATAACCAGTAATTATGTATATGCTTAATTTTATATTTTGTTAATAAGAATCTATGGGCTTAAAGCCGATACATATTCTGCCATTTTTAAGGGGAAGTCAAATTTAAAATGGCAATGAAAAAAATTGTTAAATTTAGCAATAAGTGGTCTTCCACCCTCAAATTGTAGCACAGTGTAATTGAAAGCTACAGCATCGCGTGGCCAAGTTTACTAGTATACTTTATTTTATGTGTGTTTTCACTGAGTTGGTTAGTGGGCGGCATGCATACGTACATACTCTAAAGCAAAAACAAATTTGTTTTCAAATCTTAGTATTTGCATACGTACATAGATGACTAAATATGTATGTACATTGTACATATCTACGAGTATGTCAGCCAGGAGTCGGCTGCAGCTATATGGATATATATGTATATATATTTAAATTTACATATAAAGGAGATCTCCTCTAGTTAGCCTCACGTCATAACTATTAAAGCAAATTTTGCATTTTATTAAAGAATAGCAGAGACAAGCGGTTTTTTTTATTATAACTAAGTACTTCGCATTCCTGCACCTTGTGTAAAATTATATCAAATTTGAGGATAAATTTAACACTAAAGCTGACTAGATATATTTATATGAAAATATATTTTACTAATGCAATGATTAAGTAAAATATTTACTTTATTTTATTCAGAAATGAATGCATATATCGAGCCCTAACCGCCAAAAAAGTGTATCCAACAAAAAGTAAATTTTATAGGAGAAGGGTTTTTTTTTAATTTTCTTCGCAGACAGTTTGTATGCAGCATTGAGCCTAAATAGCTTAGAAATGGCACATTTCACCGCTAAAAACGATAATTTTGTTGGTTACACTATTTTGGCGGTTAGGGCTCGATATATATCGTCGTTTAAACTTCATAACCGCGTATGCCAAAATTGAGATTTTCCAAAATTTAACTCCTAGCGCCCAATTCTATCGATTCGATACATACCATTAATTTGGCCTTTGGGAATCTCGGGAGGCTCTATAATTCCTTCTAGTGTCCTTTTCAGCTCTGAAGTCCTAGAGTACGGCGTCAGGAATTCAATTCAAATGTCAGTTATCTAAATATGCAGCTTTATAGTCCATTAAATTTTATACATATGTACGTACATATTTTAATCCGTTGACTTTTCGAAAAATATATTTTTTATTAAATTTTTTTATCCGCTTAACCCACTGCCAGTAGCAAGTATCACGCAAGACTTGTAAATGCTACATGAGCGCTAGACGTGTGGACTGTTAGACAGTTGGACAGCTGGGACGGCTTTTGTTCCATGACATTTTGGCGCGCTGAGTATGTAGCCAATTGTGACATGTTACATTAAATTCCATGCCATTTAAATGCACATTTGTTTTTGTTTGGACAATGGTTAGCTAACTTTCGTAATTTTGATTAACTTTTACATAATTGCAAGTTGTTGGTTTATAATTTAGTTAAAGTTTGAACTACTATTTATCAGATTTAAATATATTTGTAATACATATTTACGTTTTAGATCTTCTGTGACTAAAACACTGATCCCTATTTATCTCTATATCTAGTATGTTGCACATAAAAATATGCATACAATTCATCCACTATACGGCAAAAACTTCATAATTCTTTAAAATACACCAACTAAAGTGTAACTAACAAATTCCCACGCAGTTGGTCTTCGCTTGTGTGCCTTAAACAGCTAAGCCTTTGTGTAACGTTGCGGTGTGCACACAACCAGTACGAGTATCAGCTGCCAAATGCGCGCAACAAGTTCTTTTTTTTTATGTTGTTGTTATTGTTTTATGTTGTTGTTATTGTTTTATGTTGTTGTTATGTTGTTTTAAGCAAAATGCAAAAGGTCAAACAGAGCAATCAAAGTATTCGAATATCTTCAGCATGTGGCCGCGTGTCATATGTCAGAAGTTGCGGGTTCTATGGCTTGCAAAAATAAATTTGCTCTGCTAAATTATGCGTTTGTATTTTGATTATGTCAAGAAGAAACCTTGCCACACAAGTGGCTATGTGCCAAAAATGGCAACGAAGTTGGGCCTAAAATTTTGTGTGATATTATTGCTATTGTTATTTGTATATGCATGCATGTATGTATGTATGTATGTATTTGGCAGAATGAACAATCAACACTTAATTGTTAGCTGTTGACCTCATTGACATTGTGGCTTGTAGTTTTTAAATTGCTTGTTTTGGTTGTATAATTTTTTATTTTTATTTTGTATTTTTTTTTTTTTTGGGAATATCATTTTCTTGCGCATCAAAACCTGTTCGCTATAATCGAATAATTGAAGCTATAATATAAAGTTGTACGGCACTTTTGCAATCTAATATTGGTTAAGTACTTTTGAATTGCAGCTTAAGCTAAAAAAATTTGGAGTTTACTGTACTCGATTTCGTAAATACAATAAAGATTTAAAGTTTAATGAGACGATTATATCAAGTCATTTTAGATGGAAAGCAATAATTTTGCTGTTGACAATGCATTCGCAGATTTTTAAAAATATGTACTTTGCCTTTTCGATGAATTAAATTGACTATTAAGAAATCGACAATTCCTCAGATTTGGAGGCGACAGAGCCGAACACTCAAACAGGAAGTTAGCGAGCGACTTTTCGATGTCTTCCCAGTTGGAAGCTTAATTATCAATTCAGCGATTTAAATCTCATAATGAAAGCAAATGTTATCAAAAGTCAGGCGGAAAGATAACGGCGATCTGGCAACCGATGTCCAGAGTGTACTTAAGTTGTGGAGGAACCACTTCTCCTTTCTTTCTAGATAACGACAACAGTGAAATCACGGAAGAAAAAGATGTTCGACGCGAATCCCCAACCCACCACCCGATCATGACGAAGTGCCAATAGCAATGTCTCGGCTTAAAAATAAATAAAAAGGCTCCGGGCGCTGATGGCTTGCCAGCCGACCTATTCAAAGAGTTGATAAGGAGCATGCAGCAACTGCTATGCAGAATATGGTCGGACGAGCGCATGCCCGACGATCTTAACTTAAGTGTGCTCTGCCCAATCAACAAATAAGGAGACTCCAAAGTACGCGCCAATTATCGTGGGATAAGCCTTCTGAATATCGCATATAAGGTCTTAGCAAGTGTATTGTGCGAAAGACTGAAGCCCACCGTCAACAAGCGGATTGAACCTTATCAGTGTGGCTTCAGACCTGGCAAATCTACCATCGACCAGATTTTCACAATACGCCAAATCCTGGAAAAAAACTCATGAAAAAGGAACCGACACACACCATCTCTTTGTCGATTTTAAAGCCGCTTTTGATAGCATGAATAGGAATTGCCTATATGCCGCAATGTCTGAATTTGGTTTCCCTGCAAAACTTATACGGCTATGCCAAATGACGCTGACTAACACCACCAGCACCGTCAGAATTGGGAAGGACCTCTCCGAGCCGTTCGAGACCAAACGAGGTTTCAGACAAGGTGACTCCCTTTCGTGTGACTTCTTCAACTTGATGCTGGAAAAGATAATATGAGGTGCAGAACTCCACCGTACAGGAAGCATCTTATACCACAAAAATGGGCTGGCGTACGCCGATGATATCGCCATCATTTGGTGTAACACGCGCGCCACATGTTCTGCATTATCCAAGAGGCTAAGAAAATGGGTTTGGTGGCAAACGAGGACAAGACGAAGCACCTCATGTCATCACACAAAGAAACAGCACGCCCTGGCAGCCACGTCAATGTTGACAGCTACAAATTCTAAACTGTTAAGGACTTCCTCTATTTGGGAACCAGCATTAACACCAAAAATAATGTCAGCACTGAAATCCAACGAAGAATCACGCTTGCCAATAAATGCTACTTTGGACTAAGTAGGCAATTGAAAAGTAAAGTTCTCTCTCGACGAACCAAAATCGCACTCTACAGGACGCTCATCTTTCCAGTCCTCATGTACGGCGCAGAAGCATGGACAATGTCAAAATCAGATGTGAGATTGTATGTATTCGAAAGGAAAGTTCTCAGGATGATTTATTAATATTTGCGCGTTGGCGAGGGCGAGTATCGACGGACATTTAACGATCAGCTGTACGAGCTGTACGCAGACGTTGACACTGTTCTACGAATAAAGATCCAGCGGCTGCGCTGGGCAGGTCATGTCGTGAGAATGAATGAAGGTGCTCCGGCCAAGAAAGCATTTCTATCGAAACCCGCTGAACACAAAAGAAAAGGGAGACCTCCACTGCGTTGGGAAAATCAGGTGGACAGCGATGCTCTGTTGGACTCGGCCAGAATCGTCTAGACGGTTAAGCGCCAATCAAGAAGAAGAAGAAGTACTAATATCACACTTGAAATGAAAACAATGTGAATTTTGTTTAAATTACCATTACCATTGTTGATATATTAGACAGTGTTTTTGGTTAGGTTAGGTTGAGGTGGCTGTCTCCGCAATTCATGAAAGCGGGGACACACTTAGGCCGAGGTGGCCCATTGTGATACCACACGGGAGCCCTAGCTTCCTTATCCCTGTTTACAAACCTTTCCGGAAAAATTAGATTCGAAAGTATGATAAGATTAGATGCCCGTTAAGCTAAACCAGCGCGTTTGTTTCATGAAGTGCAGAAAATCTAGTGTCCTTGCATTTTCCATCTCCGCCAGGCACTCGAAAAAGTGTTTATGGAGAAAGCGGTACCTGGATTGCGACAGTGCGGGGCAGTGGCATAGATAGTGCTCAACACTCTCTATTTCCTCCACGTTCCTGCAGCTGCGGCAGAAGTCGTTTTTATATAGGCCCATGCGAGAGGCGTGAGTGCCCATAAGACAATGGCCTGTTAGAAGTCCCACCAGCGGACCTATAGAGAGCCGATTCAGATGCAGCACCGATACAGACCTAGCCTCATCCAGTCTAGGCCAGATTTGCCTAGAAATCACACAAGTTGACTCCCTGGCCCATCTAGCGTTAGCCTGTTCAATGGAGCGAGATCTCAACCAGTGCTTGCATGAGTTAAGCGGGGGGCCAACCCATGTCGCAGATGTGATATCCTGCAAGCTTGTGCCCTCCCTTGCCAACTCATCTGCAATGCAGTTGCCCCGAACGTTGCTATGGCCTGGAACCCAAATGACGTTCAGGTCGCACCTTTCGGCTAGTTTGTTCAAAGACTCCCTACATTTCATTGCAACTATAGATGTAGCATTGTTACTCTGTAAGGATTTTATGGCAGCTTGGCTGTCAGAGAAGATTTTGATAGAATTTATGTCTGGCAGATCTGTCAGGCGACGAGCTGCTTCCCATATGGCTATGAGCTCAGCCTGATAGACGCTGCAGTGATCAGGTAGGCGCAAACTTACTTTCAGATGAAGCTTTTCGCAGAAAAACCCACTTCCAACTCTATTGTTCAATTTAGAGCCGTCCGTGTAAAGGTGCAGTGTATTAGGGTCGGGATCCCCCAAGTTCTTCCACTCGCTCCTCTCCGGGATTCTTGTGGAGAATTTGTTATCCCAACAGAAGGCTGGTATTGCATAGTCCAGCTTTAGAAAATTGGCAGGGACGTTACTAAGAATTTGAGCGTGCCCGAATCTGGTGTCCCTCCAGGGTTCGGTTGCATTGAGCCTTGCCGCGTTGCAGCTGGCAATGAGTTTCCCCTGTATATCCGTGGGGAGAAGAAATAGGATGGTTTCGAGAGCTTTAGTTGGGGTGGAGGGAAGGGCTCCGCTAATAAGCATGGAAGCCATTCGCTGCACTCTAGTTAATTTGCTCTTATTGGTTTCGAGTTCCAGTGCTGGCCACCATATGGTGACTGCATAGAAGAGAATAGGACGCACTACCGCTGTGTACAGCCAATGGACGATTTGGGGGTTAAGTCCCCATCTCTTGCCTATCGCTGATTTACATGCGTAAAGTGCTAGCATGGCTTTTTGGGATCGTACTTCTACGTTCCGTTTCCAGTTTAATTTTCTGTCTAGAATAACACCAAGGTATTTAACCTCGGTAGAGAGTTTAATCTCCTTCCCATTTATGGACGGAGGTTTGAATTCAGGTATCTTATGTTTGCGGGTAAACAGAACCATTTCCGTTTTCTCAGAGCTGACACTCAGCCCGCATTTCAGAGACCAGGTTTTTACAATATTGAGTGCATTTTGCAAAAGATCGCTCAGCACCGGTATATGCTTGCCAGTGGCTGTCAGGGCGATGTGTTTTTGGTTATATTAACCATGATATTTGTTGATATAACAAAATGTTAGTAGAAATCTTCATCCAATTTTTTGTTACTATTAAATATTTGTTGGTTATATTTTTATGCCAGTGCAGCACTGATATGTATGATCTATAAGAGAGTTCACTGAATACCAAAGAATATTCCAAATACTTACTCTCTCGCTCTCTGCAATTCGTGTCCAACCATTCAACTTCGTCAAGCACAAACGGTGTTGAAGACGATGGTAACAACAGAACCGAAGCCATAAAGCTTCATAAATATTTTTACTTTTTTTTTAGATATGAATTAACCAATATTTTCATTAATATAACAAATATACACGTTGGGGAAACCAATTTTTTGTTTGATATTGATTGTTACCAAAATATTGGTTAATGGTACAACGAAAATATACATATTACATTTTTTCCTTTTGACATGAATAAATCAACCAATAAAATATTAACCAAGAAGTTGGTTAAAAAAACCATTGTAGTGTTTTCTCCTTGAATGCAAAAACTTGGCATTTACTCTATTTGTGCATGCCGGTTCTGTGACGTGAAAGATGAGACTGTTGAGCATATACATACTCCCCTAATGCGCTGCAATATCTAGAAGGAGGTAGAGGACACTCGGCTCGTATCAGCCGGAAAGCAATCACATACCAAAACTAAGACCGACCGCAATTCTTGAGTTCTTGAATGAGATTGTACTTGGGGAGGTGATGCGATGAGCTGGTGGGTGCAATAGACCCTGAGGTCGCAGTATAATATATAGATTATCCATCTATTTAAGCTTCATAATGAAAGCCGTAATTTATTTGCGATATTTCCTCTAAATCTGCAAGGAACTTCGTTCGTTCTCTATTCGTTTTCAACGGCCATTTATCGCTTCGGTTAGCGTAGTTAGGAAGTCTGATATTATTTCCATATTAGGTAACTAGCAAGGAACATTCAAGGCAGTCAGGTACCGGAGCGACACGAGCTCCCATCTTGTGGGATGTATTTTGGTGTTTGGTAACTATAGGAATTAGAAATTTATGATTTTGTTTTACTTGGCCCTTTTAAGAGTACTGCTTTGGGCCTGCAACAAAATGCTACATAATTTTACGACTTTGGTCTTTTTCGAACCGCATTAGACCCGATTAAGATTTGCCAAACTTTAATTTCTGCCGTCCAGCTCCATTGATCCATACCAAATATTTTGTGTATGGGAAGCTCGGGAAGCTCTATACTTCCTTCTAGTGTCCTTTTTAGCTTTGAAGTCGTAGAGTTGGACGTTAGGAATTCAGTCTTAATTTTTATCGATTAGGCAGTTAGGAAAGTTTCACTTAGGTGGTTATGAGCTTTAAACATAGATATGTACAATTCTATTAGAAAAATTGGAAGTAAGAAATCGAACCAAAACGAAGAAAATCATCACATCAACTTTAATTTCCTCTTCTTACATTATTTCACTTCCAATATTGTGCAGTGAGGCATAAAAATTCAATTATCATAAGCAATATTTTGTGGTAAAATTAACGAAATTGGAAATTTGCCATAGTTTCCTAGTAAACTCGCTCACAATATTATAAATAAGGAAAAGGTGTGAAAATACGCGCTTAGTTTGAATGGACAACATTCAGAAAAGTGACACAAAACAGCAAACAGCAAAAAAAAAGTACGCAAGTAAAGCGAGCTGAACAGGAATAGAGTGAATATTAAAAGCATACTAAACTAAAAAAAGAAGGCGAGTCTTATGTAAATGAAGTTGATGTGATAACAACATCCCAGAAAACTAAATTTCACAAAACAAGTAGCAATAACCTTAAAACATAAAAACAAAGCATTTTCCGCTTATCGTTTAACATAAAGCAAGTCCCAGCAACATCACACATTATCGGCGACAACATGTGTACGAACAGACGCCCTCCTTGTGGACACACTCGTCACATTCGTCATATTCGTCAACTCGCCAACCAATCAAGCGATCATCAACAAAAGTACCAACAACTTAAACCACAACAACAAAACTACTGCCAATATTTTGGCAATAAAATGTTGAGTTTCCAGTTCCGCATTGTTTCGATGCCACAACGTCTACGGATGCGCCTACTTCCCCCGCCGTCGGCGCACACATTCCTCACCTACTGCAATTGCCTGTTAGTTGTGTTAGCAGCGTTGACTGTGATGCCACCTGTTTGCCAAGCAGTTGGCTATTCATATTCCCGTTTTTCTGGACCCGTTACTGGTCCCGAGCAGAAGATCATCATTCATGATGAGTTAGTTGGCGGCGGTGGTGGTGGTGTTCCGAGTGTGGACTACATTGCCAGGCCGGCATATGAATTTGCCTATGGAGTTGAAGATGCGCAGGCGCGTCTGTTGCAGAATCGTCAGGAGACGCGTGATGGTGATCAAGTGCGTGGCTCATACAGGTGAGTATGCAATTATCCGCAAATACAAGCAAATACAACCATAAATGCTTATTCACCGTTGAAAACATTTATTTACACTTCTCTTTTATATTCCACTTTTTGCTCATTTTGGGTTTGCCAAAAAAAAAAATAACCAACAAAAATTGCACTTGACATTGCGTTTTGCGCTAATAGTGTGGTTGAGCCGGATGGTAATTTGCGCGTGGTTAAATACACGTCAGACCATAAAAACGGTTTTCAGGCTGAGGTCACCAGAAATGGCGTCAATACAGAGCTACACGGTCATAATACGCCTCCCACCCCCTACCATTACTTTCCTAAACATACAGTGCAACATCAAATACAACGTCCACGGCCCACCAAATCCGCTGAAAAGTATAATAATAAAGAATATGATAATGATGATTATAATGATGCTGATCAAGGTGATGAGGATGGTGGTCATGATGGCAGAGGCAATTATGAGGTAACTGAAGATTATGAAGAAAATGAAAGTAATGGCGAGCGAGATAAAGAGCAAAGTAAAAATCAAGAAGCGGAGGATAATGAATCAGGCGAGAATAATGCTGGCGATGATGATGATGATGAGCCTGAGGATTATGATGGTGGTAATGAGCAATCAGCAGAGGTTTCAGAGCAGACGAACAGCGATGAAGAGTACAGTGAAGAGTATTAATAAAAGTAATATTATTATTTAAGTATATAATTAATATAAAAATTTCTACTTATTAAAAAACGAATTTAGAAATTACTTAAAACTTTTAAGTTAAAAGCGAAACATTTTTAGGTGACTATTACTCCGGCAAAAATCGTCGGCTGAAAGCTCCAAGAGCTTGCTATGCCAGAGGTCTCGGGTTCAATCACCAGTCCTAGCAAACACCCAAAAAATGTTTCCTAATTAGTAAGTATCCAATTATTGGGTTTTTTAAAAGCAGCGGTCACCTCGCGGCAGTGGGCGGCATAACCTCCGAGAGTATTTCTGCCATGTAAAAGATTCTCACAAAAAATCCATTCGCCGTTCGAAGGCGGCATAAAACTGTAGATCCACCCAATTAGTAGGAAAAAAAGGAGCACACCTCGAATTGGGAGAGAAGCCCGGCCATAAAACTCGTCAGAGTTATAATAGCGCCATTGTATTATTATTATATGTGATCTGTATGAGGGATCACTGTATACTAGCCAACCTTACTTAACTTAACTTACTCCAGTAAAGACATTTTTTCGTAAGTCGTAAGTCCATGAACTTTTACCGATATGCGCTGCTTCTTCAGAACTTAACAGAGGTAACAGAATGAAGATTAGCCCTCGCTAAGAAAATTTTTTTAGCAGCAGCATTATCTTCGAAATGCAGCATAAAAGATTTCAGAAGGAAGTGCGCATCAGCAAAATTTTTTATGGCTCATGAGGGGCATTTTCATAACTTTCATTAACATGCAATGGTATTATATCAATTCTCAAAAATGTTTTTGCTTTTTGTTGTAAATCTTAAAGTAGATTAGGTTAGACTGGCTGGCCACTAGGTAAGTCCGAAGTGTTACCAGAAATTTCATTGAAAATTAACACCTCTGAAGAACCCTTTGCCAAATACCAAGAGTTTCTTTCAGGGACTGTAACGGTTATGAGTTATATCCAAAAAGTTGATTTTTAATCATTATTTGCTGAGTTTTATTTTTCCATCAGAAAATAAAAGTTATTTATTGAGTTTTATTTTTCCCTCAGAAAATAAAATTTATTTCTTGAGTTTTATTCTTCCATCAGAAAATAAAAGTTATTTTTTGAGTTTTATTTTTCGATCAGAAAATAAACGTTATTTTTTGAGTTTTATTTTTCCCCCAGAAAATAAAAGTTTTTTTTTTTGAGTTTTATTTTTCGATCAGAAAATAAAAGTTATTTTTTGAGTTATATTTTGCGATCAGAAAATAAGAGTTATTTTTTGAGTTTTATTTTTCCCTCAGAAAATCGAAAAAATAAAAGTTAATGCACCTAGAGGTAGTCTGCGTTACGGTGATTACATCTGTGTACTTCTTTTGCGTTTAGCATTTCTCCTTCAGTATGATTTTTTTAGTCAAAATTTAAAAAATAACGATTATTTGCAATCCCTGGTTTCTTTACCTCTATTTTGGATGCAGATTCAAAATCACCACAGAAAACTTTCCCTAGTAACCGAAGTCTTAGCATGGAAAACGCAGCACAGGAGCAGAGAACATGCTCCGCAGTCTCCTCCTGCAAGCACCACCCCTACATTCACTTTCATCAACTAGTCACAACTATGCGTACATTTAACCCAACACACCCACGTCAACATTTAAGATTAAATAAATTTTATATTTTCTGCAACTTTGGCAATTCACATGGAATAGTGGAGCGATTGATGCGGGTGATTGGAAATCAGAGCTTTACAGCAACAACTTCTTATTGCAAGCAAACCAAGGCTAAAATTGTAACAGAGGATTAGCCGCAGCTTTACTTGCATTTTGAACTTTCTGGCCGCTACGCAATCTATAACAACTGTCAGTTTTGTGTCGAAATAATCATGACAAACCGTAAATCATTGTTGGGCGGCATACGAAAAAAAAGCATGCAAAATGCAAAGCTTAAAATTTTTTGTGGCCGCATATAAGAAGTAAATTAAACATGCTAAAAATAAGATAAATTGGGCTTACATACACATGCATGTATGTATTTATGTATTTTGATGTGAATTGGCAATTATGCCCACAGCAGAAACAAAATCAAATGGGAGCAATATTATTTTTTTTTTTTAATTTTATTATAATAACATTAATTGCATTTAATAATTAATTTGCATATACCACAACTACGTAGTACGTGCATAGTAAATGTGACTGTCGTATCCTTGAACTGCGTAAAACCCACAGTCTTAAAGCGCGCTTAATTTCAGCCAAATCATTTTTTACGTTTCAATTTCTGTCAGCTTAATCGGTGAGCTCGTTGACGTTAATTAAGATAAAAATTCTTTAAAATTTAATCGTTTAATCATCGCACTATGGCGCAAATGAAGTAAGTGGAGCAATACTGTGCGTATATGCATGCTTACATATGTACATATATACATATATACATGGATACATACATAACTACAATTCTCTTGAATTGGGTGCGGTTCATGGCGGCGTATACGCAACTATTTAATACCCACACAAAAACGGTGGCAAAAGTGAATGTTGCACTTATTTAGGTAGGTAGGTAATTTTTTTTTATGGCAAAAACGCAGCTAAAAATATACACAAGTTGAGCGATTTTATCACTTGACCAGTTGATAAGCATTTAATCAAAATCAACTTTTCATTCTTTACGCATACATTATACTCGCATGTGGAATGTTTGATTAAAAGTTGATACATATTTTTTTAATAATGTTCACTGATTGCTTGCCACGATTACATGATGAAAAATACATATATGTATGTATGAACGCATATACATATACATATTTATATATATTGGCCTAATTACATGGAATATTGTACAATAAATTGATAGTAGCGAACTGAATTCAATAGGCTGTCCATACATACGAATATACCTTCCATTCATAAAGCCATTCAACTGTCAGCGATATGACCAAAATAACAGCTGTCAGCAGTTTGTAGTTAAACAGTATCTAATGGTCTAATGGCCAGCATAACAAACTGGATCTATCAATTAAAAACAAAAAGCTAAATTACCCGCTAGGCGAATTGTATGCGCTGCAAGATTGCTCAAGCAAAAAAAGGAGGAAAAAAGCGACAACTTGCTTCTTGGATAACCTAATTGACTGCCAAGTGTTGAATGTGTAGTAGTGTAACATGCAGTCACCACTTTGGCAATATTTTGTGCATAATCGCACATATATACCTACAGATATATATGTACATCATGCAAAGATAGATAAGAGAATCCCCGTGGTAGGACAGATGAAAGGAAAAAGGCTATACAAAGTAATTTTGACAAAATCCCATTAGGTAGAAAAATTGTCCAAAATAAAAACAAATCAACATAAAGAAAAGCAAGAATATCAGTATTTGCCTCATTAACCTTTACTGCAACATAGTAATTATCGGAAAGCATGCGAAGGGGTTTCGATAAGATAAGATGCAACCTGAAAAATTTAGTAGTGAGTGGCCTCAAACTGAAATAAAATTTTGTGAAGTTTACGTTATGGTCTGAGTGGAATATATCGACGCCTGAGGAAAAGATCTCTCTATTTCAAAAGTTTTTCCAAAAACGCCCTATTTCAGAATTTTCTTCAATAACACTATTTCGGAACTCGCTTCAATAATGCCTATTTCAGAATTTGTTTCAATAACGTCCTATTTCAGAAAATTATTATAAAAAACGCCCTATTTCAGAGAAATAAACATATGTATGTATATGGAATTTTCTCTGAAATAGGGTGTTTTTGAATCAAAATCTAAAATAGGGCGTTTTTGAAACAATTTTTGAAATAGGGCGTTTTTGAAGCAAATTCTGAAATAGGGCGTTATTGAAAACATTTTTGAAATAGGGTGATCTTTTACTCAGCCGTCGATATACAGATTCCTGTTTTATCACAATGTGTTGCATCACGGTCACTGGCAGCCAGTCTAAAAGAAGCATTGCTAAGCTCAAATTTATTTACGTACTTTAATTAAAAAAATCAGTGAGAATACATACATCTGCCTATTCAACAAATATTGTAAGTGTTATTCATATGTATATGTGCATATTTAGAGCACTTCAACTACATGCATCAAAATTCACATACGCCCACATTTTCTTAATTTTCATGTTTTCATTGATTGCGTAATTTTTTAGCAAAAATAAAAATGCCCACGCAATTAAATTTTTGTTTAGCTTATTTAGCTCAGCTGGTCCATGTTTATTGGCGTTTTAACGCTGTGTGGACATTCGAAATAATTCATATTCTCGAAAATGGAGCTGGTTGGCATTCGTTGGCCGTTGGACGTTTACACACATACCTACATACATATGTATTTCTGGATCTAATTTCAATTGATTGTGGCTTTTATTCAGACATAAAGAAATATTTTAAAATAAAACAGTTAGTTGTTATTATATATGGACCTTCGTACATGTATTCCTTTAATTTATATAAATATGTATGTATATGTATGTATGTATATTCCCAGCAAAAATCTGGTCATCGCTATTACCTGTCAGGCATGATAGAAGGCCTTGCCATGGAATATCTGGTTCATCACTTCTTTCACGCATTGCCAGTAATGCAGAGTGGAATGAGCTTCCATTACCCATTCTACGTAATGCAAAGTAGAATAGAGCGCGAAAAATGAACTGGAATAAATACCAGTGGAAATTTCCATCATGCCCTACATTTTTCGCCTTCTTTCTCTGCTTCCCTGTAAGGTGTTCTTTATTTGATTCACTAGAATTCTTGCGGTATTGCGTGATTTATTCGTTCAGCGGTAATGCAGTGGGCAAGTCCTTCCCTCCAATGACAAGCCCATGCTAATGTCAGGCATTATGTCAACGAATGTGGAAGCGATTGCCAGGGTTTTTCTGGATTACTCTCTTAAATCCACGGTCATCGAGTTTTTTGGTGGGTTAGAGCGGGTCCATTTGTAGGGGCCCAAAAAAATACACGGAGGCACATCGCGATTATGATTATTTGGGCCATTTAAAGCAGTTTTGCCTAAGAAACCATATATGTATGTATGTATGTATGTCTTATATACATTTTTTCAGCTTATTTATTTATTTATTTATTTATTTATTACTAGTAGTATACAAAGTAAGACTTTTGTCTTTTAGTAGTACTTCAACATTCATAAATACAGGATGGAAATCATAGTTCTTAATTCTTCGAGCCAGCGATTTTGAATTTTCTAGAATACAGCTGAAAATCTTATAGTTTTTTTTTATTCAAAATGTGGCTCAACTGTTGTATGTAAAACAAGCCAAAATATGTACCAAGGAGTTTTTGGGGCCAAGAAATACATTATTGTTATTAATTTCTTCTTTTGAGGGCCGCTACAGGGCGCTTCCGTACTTTTTTTTGGATAGTAAAAACCGCTGGATTGCAATTCATTTTAGACTTATGGCTTCTTGGGCAAAAATGCTGGAACTGACCCAAATAATCATAATCGCGATGTGATTTTGATGCAAAAAGTTTGACCCGCCCTAATATATATTCTTTTACTACATATTATAAGTACTTTTGCAAGTTAATATTTTTTTATTGTTTTACTGCCCAAAAATAACAAAATTTCATAAATGTATAAATCGTCGCTCCCAACGAAGACTAGCACGGTTCATTGTTCGCATGGAAGACTAACACACTTCGTTGATTGCGTGGAAGATTAGCACACTTCGTTGTTCGCGTGGAAGACTAGCATGCTTCAGTTCTCTGCGTGGAAAACTAGCATACATAACGATACTTTTATTGCAGTATGAATTATTGTTCTTGCACTTACTTATAAAATATCTTTCACTCCTCGGACAATCCTCCTTATGTGCTTAACCCCTAACCTTATTTCTCACAAACAGAAGTATGTTAGTTTCCACCCAAACAAGTGAAGCATGCTAGTCTTCCACGCGAACAACGAACCGTGCTAGTCTTCCACGCTAACTGAACCGTGCTAGTCTTCGTTGGGAGCGACGAAATGTTCTTGTATGATCTAATATTTATTTATTTATACTTAGAAGTACAAAAGTTTAATTGGAAGTAGTTAGAAAGACGGAAAATTAATCCATCAGTATTAAGTATTAAGTATTAAATTAAGCGGCTTTCCGCACTTCAAGCAAAATAAATGTTTCTAGCGAAATTTCGCGTCTGTAAAGAGGCTTACGAGTGCTGATTAATTTCGATTGGATACAAAAAAAGGGCTCTGTGAAGATGGCACAGCAACAAGTGAATTTAAAAAAAAAAAATATGTCAATCGTTTGCTCATCGTTTGCTCAGGTTTGCCCAGGAAAAATTTTCGTTTGCCCACCCTTGGTTAAAAAATTATTGAAAAAACAAATTTTTCGAATGTGAAGTTGGCTCCGCCAAAATCGAATTTTTGCAAAAAAAAGCGTAAATCGTTTATTTGAGCAGACTTTTTTGCCTACATCGTTTGCTCATCGTTGTCTCATCATTTTAAAGAAAGAAATTTCATTTTTTCATGCATATTTCAAAATTTATTGCAAAATAAAAATTTTTGGGGCTGTGAAGTTGGCACCGCAACAAGTGAATTAAAAAAAAAAATATGTCAATCGTTTGCTCAGGTTTGCCCAGGAAAAAATTTCGTTTGCCCACCCTTAGTTCAAAAATTATTGAAAAATAAAATTTTTGGAATATGAAGCAATGTTCGAATTTTTGCAAAAAAATGTAAATCGTTTATTTGAGCAGACTTTTTTGGCTAAATCGTTTGTTCATCGTTGTCTCACCATTCTAAAGAAAGAAATTTTTTCCTGGGCAAACCTGAGCAAACGATGAGCAAACGATTGACATATTTTTTTTTTTAAATTCACTTGTTGCGGTGCCAACTTCACAGCTCCAAAAATTTTTATTTTGCAATAAATTTTGAAATATGCATGAAAAAATGAAATTTCTTTCTTTAGAATGGTGAGACAACGATGGACAAACGATTTAGCCAAAAAAGTCTGCTCAAATAAACGATTTACGCTTTTTTTTGCAAAAATTCGATTTTGGCGGAGCCAACTTCACATTCGAAAAATTTGTTTTTTCAATAATTTTTTAACCAAGGGTGGGCAAACGAAAATTTTTCCTGGGCAAACCTGAGCAAACGATGAGCAAACGATTGACTTGTTTTTCTTTTCTAAATTCACTTGTTCCGGTGCCAACTTCACAGCCCCAAAAATTTTTATTTTGCAATAAATTTTGAAATATGCATGAAAAGATGAAATTTCTTTCTTTAAAATGATGAGACAACGATGAACAAACGATTTAGGCAAAAAAGTCTGCTCAAATAAACGATTTACGCTTTTTTTTGCAAAAATTCGATTTTGGCGGAGCCAACTTCACATTCGAAAAATTTGTTTTTTCAATAATTTTTTAACCAAGGGTGGGCAAACGAAAATTTTTCCTGGGCAAACCTGAGCAAACGATGAGCAAACGATTGACTTGTTTTTCTTTTCTAAATTCACTTGTTCCGGTGCCAACTTCACAGCCCCAAAAATTTTTATTTTGCAATAAATTTTGAAATATGCATGAAAAGATGAAATTTCTTTCTTTAAAATGATGAGACAACGATGAACAAACGATTTAGGCAAAAAAGTCTGCTCAAATAAACGATTTACGCTTTTTTTTTTTGCAAAAATTCGATTTTGGCGGAGCCAACTTCACATTCGAAAAATTTGTTTTTTCAATAATTTTTGAACCAAGGGTGGGCAAACGAAAATTTTTCCTGGGCAAACCTGAGCAAACGATGAGCAAACGATAGACATATTTTTTTTTTTTTAATTCACTTGTTGCGGTGCCATCTTCACAGAGCCCAAAAAAAGGTTTGTTACGCTAATATTATAGTCGTTAACCGTCAAATAGAGTGTATTCAAATATGTAAGTATCTATTTTATATATCTTGCCTTACTAGAATATGTACATATTTACCAACTTATAATCAGCAATTTCCGCATTCTACTGCCCCACTTCATTTCTAATTTTTTACTAAATCTAGATAATTCGTATTTTTTGGTTCATATTCAAATGAATTTACATTACCTTTTTGGCAAAAACTGCAAAGAATTCTCCAATTGTGGGAATTTTTAATACCATTTAACTTTTTTCGTTTTGGCTACCGACTGCTGACATTTTCGCAGCAATGCCGCCGCGTGCACGTCGCGCAGCTTGAGCCACACGGTTTCTTGGTTTCTTTCTCATGTTGCCACAGGTTCCAATGTACCTATGTATATAGCTACATATGTATATTTGAATCAATATATATTTGTAAAAAAGTGTGTACACGAGTAAACAAATATTTAGTCAGTCAGTCAGTTGGTGGTTGGTTTCATTTTGTTTTCATTTTGTTTTCTGTTTGTTTTTTTTTTGCGTTATGTTGCACGTTTCTTTGCGTGAGCTGTTGCATTATTCTATTGCAACCACACTTTTATTGTTGTTGTTGCTCTTGTTGTTGCTAAAACTTTTGCACAATTGTTAACAATTTTAATGGCTTGCACTGGGCAAAAACATAAATTTACCGCCTGACAATTTGGTAAACGAGGTCACTCGAACAGTTTCAATTGAACATACAACAACAATAACAACAAACAAAAAATTCATCCACGTTTTTAGTTTAGAAAAATCAAGCAATTAAAAATAACAAATACACACCATCAAACAATAATGGGGGCAGTCAAAATGAAGAAAAAAGTAAAGAAAAGCGGTAAAAACTCTATTGGGAATCGTTATCGTTCAAATGTCGAAATAAATCATATTAATTACGCTGTGCTTTATTGACATGAATGCATATGTATGTACATACATATATACTACATTATTATATTAACATATTATGTACATATGTATATTAGATTGTACTATAAAATGGTATGCTTTGACGGAATACACCCCCGTGATTAAACTTGGCATTAACGTTCTGTGGTATTTTTGTCCGCCTGCGTCCACATATTCGATTTACCTTCTACTTGCCTTCGAGAAAACATAATAGTTTTTTTTGCATTAATGTTCTGATTTGAAGGTAAGAGCTCGGATATTATAACATATGTATAACTGAATGAATGCCCTTATCATCGGCATTAACACTCGCGCTGTATGTTCTGCCTTTTTCAAGCAGGATAAAGAACCTCAGATAATGGGTTGGGTGGTTAACGAGGACAAGTCGAAGTACCCCCTCTCATCACACAAAGAAACACCACGTCTTGGGAACCACATCACTGTTGACTGCTAAAAATTCGAAACCGTTAAGGACTTCGTCTGTTACCCCCAGTTTATGCCAAGAATCAAAATGACCATGGTCAAATACACTTTTTCTCATTTTTCGATTTTTATTCTCTGTGACAGATTAGTTGTACGTCCGGCGCTGACACCGAATAACGGTCAAAATTGAGAGTGTAAGTGTGCTCTCCCGCTCTATCTCTCTCTCTCATTTTTCGCTTTAATGGAAACACTCAAAATAATATTTCGTAAATATTACGAAATCTTTCGTACATATCACGAAATACTTTCGTAAAATTGAGCAACGAATGGTTTCGTAAATAGTATGAAAGCTATTTCGTACTATTTACGAAATACTTTCGTAGTATTTACGAAATACTTTCGTATATTTACGAAATACTTTCGTATATTTACGAAGGCTTTCGTACTATTTACGAAATACTTTCGTAGTATTTACGAAATACTTTCGTAGTATTTACGAAGGCTTTCGTACTATTTACGAAATACTTTCGTTGTATTTACGAAAGGTTTCGTACTATTTACGAAATACTTTCGTAGTATTTACGAAATACTTTAGTATATTTACGAAGGCTTTCGTACTATTTACAAAATACTTTCGTAGTATTTACGAAGGCTTTCGTACTAATTACGAAATACTTTCGTACTTTTGAGCAACGAAAGATTTCGTAAATATTACGAAACCGCTTTCGTACATTTACGAAGGCTGTTAGAGCTATCAAATTGTTGTACAATTGACCAAATTATTTTTTAGCTTAAAGCTAAAAAACCCTAATTATTACATACATATATATATGTATATATGATGTATATTTCAACTAAATTTGAAAACTTTTTCGAAATATGTATATCAATAAAATAATGCTAAGAGAAAAATGTTTTATATATGCATAAGAAATAAGTTCAGATAATTTCATTTTAGTTTTAATTTATGTCATTTTATTATTAATTTATTCAATTAATTTAAAAGTTCTTTATTAATTTAATATTTTACATTTATATTTATATTAATTTTAGTAGCTAAGGGCACAGCCAGACGATGCATGAAATTACTTTCAGAAAGGCAACAAATACAAAAATTTGAATTTTTCACTTTCCGAAAGTAATTTCTTGCGTCGTCTGGCTGTGCCCTAATAAAATAAGAGGTACATATTGCTTATACGTCTGACAAACATAGGAAACTTTGGAAATCGCAATTTGCAAATGTGGACGTCGTTCCGATCCACTTAAATAGATAACCCTGTGAAAAAGAAAGAAAAAGAAAAAGAAAAAGAAAAAGAAAAAGAAAAAAAAGAAAAATTAAAATTAAAAATTAAGACTAAGATAAAGATAAAGATAAAGGTAAAGATAAAGATAAAGATAAAGATAAAGATAAAGATAAAGATAAAGATAAAGATAAAGATAAAGATAAAGATAAAGATAAAGATAAAGATAAAGATAAAGATAAAGATAAAGATAAAGATAAAGATAAAGATAAAGATAAAGATAAAGATAAAGATAAAGATAGAGATAAAGATAAAGATAAAGATAAAGATAAAGATAAAGATAAAGATAAAGATAAAGATAAAGATAAAGATAAAGATAAAGATAAAGATAAAGATAAAGATAAAGATAAAGATAAAGATAAAGATAAAGATAAAGATAAAGATAAAGATAAAGATAAAGATAAAGATAAAGATAAAGATAAAGATAAAGATAAAGATAAAGATAAAGATAAAGATAAAGATAAAGATAAAGATAAAGAGAAAGATAAAGATAAAGATAAAGATAAAGATAAAGATAAAGATAAAGATAAAGATAAAGATAAAGATAAAGATAAAGATAAAGATAAAGATAAAGATAAAGATAAAGATAAAGATAAAGATAAAGATAAAGATAAAGATAAAGATAAAGATAAAGATAAAGATAAAGATAAAGATAAAGATAAAGATAAAGATAAAGATAAAGATAAAGATAAAGATAAAGATAAAGATAAAGATAAAGATAAAGATAAAGATAAAGATAAAGATAAAGATAAAGATAAAGATAAAGATAAAGATAAAGATAAAGATAAAGATAAAGATAAAGATAAAGATAAAGATAAAGATAAAGATAAAGATAAAGATAAAGATAAAGATAAAGATAAAGATAAAGATAAAGATAAAGGGAAACTACCTAAAACCTTAAAATTCAAGCAGCTACACTCGGAGAAAAAAAAAAAATTTTTTTTTTATAATGCACGTTTTCAACCAGATCGTTTTTATTTTAAAAATGAAAATTTGTAAATTTAAAATTAAACTTTTCAAATAAAAATGTATTTTGGATTAAATAGAATCATTTTTAAATTAAAAATTAAAATGAAGGGAATAAAAGCGCAAGTTTTAGGTTCAAAAACTCATAGGGCTTGAATTAAAAATAAACATTTTTAAATTTAAATGTTTTTTCTAGATTTTACAATTTTACAATGAACCTTTTTAAAATAAAAATGGTGGTATCTACCTCACTTTTAAATACGTTTTTGCCCATTTTAAGCATGTTTTCACATGTTTTTAAAATTTTTTCTCTGAGTGTAGAAGTATCTCTTTATATAATTTTATTAAGTAGATATTAATTTAGGAAAATAGATAAGACCGAAAAAAAGTAAAGTAAATGCAACTAATGTACTCACCCTTAAGTTGAACCAAGTTGGAAAATATCACAGTTTATTTTATATATCAATATTTTCTTTTTATATACAATGCATTATTTTTTTATACATTATTTCATTACGCACTTACTACTTAAAATAATTTTTGATATTATTGCACCGACTCAACACTTCACAATGAAAGAAAACTTGTACGGTAAAATATTGTTGTACGAAAGTATTTCGTAAATTTTTTAATCCATTGATAATATTACGAAACTATTTCGTATATATTACGAATGTATTTCGTAAATCTTTTAATCCTTTGATAATGTTACGAAAACTTTCGTACAATATACGAAATTATTCGTAAAGACAATTTTAAGAAAATTTACGAAAGTGTTTCGTAATATTTACGAAATATTTCGTAATATATACGAAAAAAATATTAGAAAATGGTTTACGAAAGCCCTTTCGTAATATTTACGAAAGATTCGTAAAATTAGATTTTGTTGAGAAAAATTCTTTCGTAATATATACGAAACTTTCGTACATTTTACGAAACTCTAGACTACGAAAGTCTTTCGTAGTTTTTTTACGAAATTTTATTTTTAGTGAAAGCAATAGCAGAAATTTGGCCATGATCATTTTGATCTTGGCGTAAACTGGGCCTAAGGGAATCAGCATTAATTTAATTTCGGAAATTCAACGAAGAATCATTCTTGCCAATAAATGCTCCTTTGGACTAAGTGGGCAATTGAAAACCAAAGTCCTCTCTCGAAGAACAAAAATCACACTCTACAGGACGCCCATCGTTCCAGTCCTCATGAACGGCGCAGAAGCATGGGCAATGTATATTTATATTTTTAATCTGATTAAAAGGCAGGGATGGGCACCTCCCATACAAAATCTTCATTTTTTACATAACGTCGGCCTCCTGCCAGAAACACGAATGTGAAAATTTTTTTAAGTGCGATGTCTTCTCTTTATAGGCTATATCTTGATATAATGATAATTAATATTTGTATATATACTTATGTACATTCACGTACATATTATGTATGTATGTTTACACAAGCATTTATACAAATATTAATTGTTATTACATCAATATATAACCGATAAAGAGCAGACATCGCACTTAAAAAAATTTTCACATTCGTGTTTCCGGCAGGAGACCGACGATAATATCTCTTGAAATATTCGTAGTAGAGTACTGACAATTGGTGTAAGGGCTGATGAGATAATAACGTACTTAACGCATAAAAATACTAAGTATTGGTAAAGCAGGGATGGGCACCCCCATATAAAGTGAAACTTTCACAGCGAAAATCTCTTGAAATATTCGTAGTAGGCTACTGAAAATTTGTGTGGGATCATATGAGATAATTACGTACTCTACGGAGAAAAACAAAATAAGGAAACCATCTTTGACAACAAGAATGATATTCTTTCTATGTAGCTTTTTAAACTAGCTCAATATGCTGATAGTTTTAAAAGCACGTGGTGTGAAACCCGCGGGTAACCTCTAGTAACAATTATAAAAACAAAAAAAAAAATTTTGGTCAAGAATAATGTATGGCTTAAGTTGCACATACATATACATATGTAATATAATTTATATTGACCAAAAATTTTTTTCAAATTTTTATTTTTTTTGTTTCCCATGACTAAGAAATCTCAAACAAATAGATCTGTATACGTTACTTGTTTGCGCTTTTTTTTATAATGGTTAAAAAATCCCTAAAAATGTATATCTCATATTTTCGCTGACCTTTTCTCAGACGCTAAAAAATAACGGTTATTTAACGTCCCTGTTATTTACTATTAATTTACTAACATTAACAAATTCCATTATAATACATATTTATTCTTTATGTATTTACACAGATCAAGCTTTCATGGTTTTTGTTGTAATTTATCTTCTTTACATAAGCCCAAAACAGCTAACACTTACAAATAAGCTTCTATTTTCTGCGAATTTTCTTGTAGTCTTTTTCTTTTCTTTTTAATTTTATTTCATGCTTTTTCCTCGGCTTCAAGCTTTGGCAATAATTGCATAATATCGGTTTTGTGTTTTAAATTTTACCCAGCGGCGGTCTTTGCTTGCTTGACTGTAGTATTCGTAGTTGTTGTTTTACATTGTTGTTGCCGCTGATACTTATGTATGCCGCTCTGCGGGCTGTATATGGGTAAATAAGTCAACCGCAGCGACTCCGTTGTATGCCGTCAATTTCGCTGCAATTTTTCTTCTCCTTTTGCGCATACTTAGATACGTAACTTTTTTTTAAATTTATTTTAGTTTTTGTTTTTGTATTTATATTGGAATTTCTTCTTTTTATCTATCTACATACATACAAAATATATTCATGCTTATTTTAGCCGGCTAGTTAATCGGTTAGTTGGTCAGTAAGTGCAGACTTTTGTGGCCAAAACCAACAATTATGGCTTAAGTTGCACATAAACAACAACGAGACGAGTAAAACAATAAAAAAAAACCGCAGACATAGCAATAGCAACAATAAATAACAATCTTTTAATGCAAAAATAAACTTAGACATAAAAAATAATAAAACAGACGGCGAGTCTGAAGCAGACGATATGCTTGAAAAAAAAAAACTAAACTGAAAACAAAGTTGTATGTGCTTATAAGAAGAAAAAACAACAACGAAGAACAAAAATAAAAACAAAAAAAAAAAATAAAATTACATGATAAAAAATCCACATAACAATAACCAAATGATTGCGGCAATTATTGCTCACCTGGCTAAGCTGCATTTGCAATATGACGAGCTTGAAAAGAGTTAAAATAACAACAAGAAAAAAAGAAATGATTGCGCTGTACGTCTTTTAGTTAAACATAATTTTTTTTAAAAAGAGTCATTTATTTTTGATATGCATATAATTAATTTCGTTATACACACATGCTTTTATCTTTAATGAAATAGTAAACGTATTTAATTTTTTTAAATTAACACGTATTCATCTTTTGTGTTAATTTTGTACAATTTTCGAGTTTTTAGTATTTCAGATGGTGCAATGACTCGAAATCAGCAGTAGTAAAGACAAGACTTGCATTCTTTGTTGTTTGTTTGAAAAAGTTACTGAAGATGGCACAACGCCGAAACTGGTTTATAGCCATATCAAACTTGACAAGTGATGACGGAAATTCGTTCCAAAATACAACACAAAATTTGAGCCAACCAACCAACCAATTAAATAGCCTTAGTAGCTCCCGCACCAAAAAGCCAACGCTTGTATGTAGTCACCAAATGATTAGCTCATCATCCGTGAGATGCGTTGTCGTTTTGGCGCTTGTCGGCTAGTCGCCTTCGTAATTAAATACCATTTACTTTAGTGGCTTCTGAACAAGTTTGTTTGACATTAAGTAGGCACGTGTGTGTGTCGTTTTTTTTTTTTTGTTTTGGGCTTGTCGCTCTAGCAGATTTACGACTTGCTTCTGAATTTTTTTTATTTCAATGATGACTTCGCTTCAAAAAATTTCCCATAATTTGAATGCATTGTTAACTGACAAAACAAATGGCCAAAAGCAGCCGGCAAAACTTGCAACCACATCCACATGTAGCTGCCTATATTAATGAGTGTGTTTACATATGTGTATTAGAGCGTATCGCAAAAAAAAACTTCAACGTGCGCAGAGGTTTAAAATGCTTTAGAAAATTATTCGCCATAAAATTTCATTAGGGATCTGCTCTGAATAAATCTTTGTGAAACGAACCTAAAAGACCACATGAAGCGAAAAACATATATTACTCGAAATGTTGAACGTGTTTTGTTTCGAGTTCTACTGAAGCGATCGAAATACTTCTTTTGCAAAATATTAATGATTTTTGACTACGTTTAACATGCTGGCAAAAAAAGAGTACATTAGGGTGTTATAAACTATGTACTGGGTGGTACTGACCCCAATGGCGCATATAGGTTTAATAATATTATATAGTATAAACCGTCCTTTTTATCCAAAGACATTGGTGTATTAAGTTTAAGATCGGAACATAAATACCGAATATATGAAAAAATGTATTTGGGCGACATCTAGCGGCGTCCAAAGGAAAAGGACATTATATGGTAGGAGGGCGTACATGGACTTTATTTAGGTCCCTATAAGGCGAGACGGCCTAATGTGCATATGTATATAGGTATATAGACACTTGTGTGTCTTCAAGTGGTAGAAGATAAATGTCGCAGGTTTATTGTGTTTGTTTTCACGGCACATACTCGTACTTAGTCCTTAAAAGGCCTAATGTTAGGTTTTGGTCCGAAAATTTTTCATTATTCTAGCCATCTGAAATAATATTCTGCTTGAGGTCCCCAAGAGGTTCATTACATATGTAGCTGGAAAAAAATATCGAAAGAGATTATGTTGGTTAAAATGTTTGTGACGTTCCTCTTTTACTCATATGGATCAAAATGCTGATGTTTCTCTTATTATATCTTTCAAGAAAGAATTGCAGCTGCTTCCTTCTACCTTACCCTGTATTTATACACTTTTTTATCCATTATACTCGCAGTGGCGTAGCTAGAGAATTTTTCGGGGGGGTCACAGCCAATGTAAAAAATTTACCAAAATTAAAATTACCAAAAAAAAACTACAATTTTTTTTTTACAAATGATAAAAATCGCTAGCTTAGAATGCAAATTGTGTAAGTCCTTTTTTAAAACTTTGTAGGAGAGACAAAAAACAAAAAAGAAAAAAATTCGAAATGAAAAAAATTTCTGTTCATATAAATATTTTGGACTTTTGGACACAATTTTTTCGCTTTTTGGACTTACACAGTTTGCGTATCACTGAATAACAACGAGTAGAAACATGACAAGTATCTCAGACTTGTTTAGTGCGGTGCGTATTAGATTTTTCTAGCGTTCTACATAAAAATACACTTTTTCATAAAAGTGGACTTACACAGTTTGCACTCTAAGCTAGCGAAATGTAATTTTTTCAGACTATAATTTAACATTCTAGTACACGAATATCGCTTATAATACATATATCAAACTCTTAAGGCCCTTGGCCACTTAAAATCTGGAATGTTAAGTGTATACATATGTGTGAGTGCCGGGTGATTGACGCAAATATCTAAAAGATTTGATTCTCATCAACGCGAGCCCGAACATGAACGTGTAGCACGACGACTGCCGATTGCACTAACACACACAAAAAACTCACACATACACACTGCTTGACATGCCAGATTGTCAGTTGCCAAGGGCCTTTAACTATACTTCAAAAGTAAGTCTCATATTCTCTTCTGGAAATCTACGCGCATAGGTAGATTTTCAAGTTTTATGCGCCCAAAATTGAATTTTGTAAAATTGTTACAATTACAGAAAAAAACATACCCACATATTGGAAATAGAATGGGGAACAATAATTCATCGCTTTTTTCCCGACCCCATACTCTGCACTTGCCCCAGATGGTCATAACTAAGCATATCTGAGGTTAATTTTTTTGTTTTTTTCTTACATATTTTTAAGTGCTAGTTTCAACTTGAATATTTATTATTTAAAGCATTTCATTTAAGTAATCGTGATGAATCCTAAAGGTTCAAGTAATTATTAACACTTTTCAATAATATCCTTGGTTTCCAATAATTCTAAGTTTGTAGTTGTAAGCTTTTAAAGTTGGGATATTTAAAAAAAAATTATCACTCTTTTTCGTGTTAAAAATTGGTTTTGTTGTGTTGCTCTATCAGACTCAGTCAAATTAACCCTCGGACATGATATCTAGTACAATTAGTAGTTAGCCGACAAAAAATTACGTCGCACAAAGCCGCACTACTAGATGCAGGGTTTTTCATATGTACCTACAATAATTTTCTTTTTCAGCTTTATATTTAATTTTAATGTTTATATTTCTAACACATATCTTGGTTAATGTAGGTGATGCTCGAAAGTAACCCAGATATTTAGCAGCGATTATTGTTAACTTTTTAGGCAGTATTTTTAGTATTTCCAATTTTTCAAAGTTAAGGAAGTACTTATCATAAAAAGGGGCTAAGGATTATAAAGCTACATTTTTTAGAAGATTTTTGAGTATGCAATTTTGCAGCTCATTCAATTGTAATATAATAATATGCAACATTCAACTTTTTGAAAAATTTCATTGGCTTTTCGGAAATTTTAATTGAAACGGTCTCACGTACATATAACGCAAACACCCTACAGAAAAAAATTACTAAAATCGACGGAAATTTTTACAGCATTGAGAATAGCACTTTTTACACTAAAATTGGTTGGCTACATAAGAGTACACTTAGAAATCTGCTCAAAATGTTCTATAAATTCTGGCCGCGCTTTGAAATTTTTAATCCACTTTTAGAAATTTCTACGATTTTTCGGATTTTTCCATAAGCTTAGAAATCCTGCTTAAGGCGATTTTTATTGAAAAATTGTTTACATTTTTAAACGAAAATAAGAGAGTCAAATTTTCGACAGAACTGTTTGAAATAAATTTAAAAACTCTGGCGTATGATTTTTTTTTTTTGAGTCACTGTATATATTTGTCAATAAAATCGACTTTTAACTACACCTTTTCCACAAGTACTTCAGAAAGCGTAAAATGTAATTCAGAATAGTCAATTGTACTTCAGAAACCGTAAAATGAATTTCAGAATAGTCAATTGTACTTCAGAAATTATAAAATGAATTTCAGAATAGTCAATTGGACTTCAGAAACCGTAAAATGAATTTCAGAATAGTCAATTGTACATCAGAAAGCGTAAAATGTTCTTCAGGAAACGTAAATTGTACTTCGGAAACAGTAAATTGTACTTCAGAAGCTGTAAAATGTATTTCAGAATAATAAATTGTACTTCAGAATAATAAATTGTACTTCAGAAACCGTAAATTGTAATTCAGAAGTAAGAGGAATCTATATATAAAAATGGTGTAAAAAATGTATAGTACTTCATAAAATGAGAACGACTGGGCCGATTCCTGTAACATTTTTTGTCAGTTGTTCGTATTCTCGAGGAGAAGGTTCTTGCGGTATAAAATTTTGGAAAATCCCTCCGGAAAAGTCGGAAAATTAGAAAAACGAAAATTAAAAGTTCTCAGCGTTATACGTAGGGATAGGGATAGAGATAGGGAAATTAGGTTTGTCGGAGCGAATATATGTATATAACTTTTATTCAGAGAATTGACATTTTTAATAGCTTTATAGGAAAAAATTTTATCCAGAACAACGTCTGCCGGGTCAGCTATGTGGTTTTAAATATTTCAGAGGCCTGCAGCTAGGTATTCCACATTACTGTATGTAAACTATGTGGGAAAGTGGGATTTATTTGTATCCAAATATGTGTACTTTGCATTTGAACTATGTACATACATACTTGGTAATATCTAAATTTTTAACCGATGTAGCCCCTGTTCGCTTCATTCGATTGTCATATATTACGTCCAGATTCCAGACCTCGTTGAAGCTATGTAAATCTCCATCGCCTATTCCGTGAATGAGCAAGGTGGTGCAAAGTATTCCAAATTTATCGAAATTATCTACCATATTTTTGAATTCGTGGGCTGGACTGTTCTTTATGATTCTGAAGAACAATTTAAGGTTTCTGAGGTACAATTTATTATTCTGAAGTACATTTTACAGCTTCTGAAGTACAATTTACTGTTTCTGAAGTACATTTTACTGTTTCTGAAGTACAATTTACTGTTTCTGAAGAACATTTTACGCTTTCTGAAGTACAATTGACTATTCTGAAATTCATTTTACGGTTTCTGAAGTACAATTGACTATTCTGAAATTCATTTTACGATTTCTGAAGTACAATAGACTATTCTGAAATACATTTTACGATTTCTGAAGTACAATTGACTATTCTGAAGTACATTTTACGGTTTCTGAAGTTAATTTTACGCTTTCTGAAGTACTTGTGGAAAAGGTGTAGAGCCCTAGATACCCGGGTATCGAGCAATTCGATCTGATCGTTTTTGTTTGAAGCCCGTTTGTTGTTCAAATGCCCGTACAAACATTCGAGCATTCGAGCTTACAAACAAAAAAATGTGTATCGGAAAAACAAAAATAAAAAAAACTACATATGTATAAAGAAAAAAAAATAATAATAAAGAAAAGAAAAAAACAAACTTCAAAATACCCGAATTGTTCAAATACCCGTACAAACATACGGGTAATAAACAAACAAACAACTCTTCGAGCATTTGAACAACAACTGTTCGGGCTACTCGAAAATGTTCAAAAAAAATCGAGAGCTCTACTTTTAACACAAATTATTAACATTTTGCATTAAACAAGCAATTTGGAATAGATGTACACAATAAAATATTTCTACCTATGGATGTGCTACGGTTATAAATAATAATTTTCTTATATAATTTAGTTTTCTAAATTCCATTTTGACAGACATTAAGTAAAATCTCTTATACATTGCATATTTATTCCCATTGTAGTTTATACTAATATTATTTGATTAAGATGATAAGTAATTGAAAGAAAACTTGAAATTTAAATAATTGGCGTTACTTTTCTGTTATTAGCATGTTAATAACAGCAATACCGTATAATAATTGTAGCGTTTGTTGAGCCGTAGGGAAGTGCAGGAACCGTAGGAATTTTACCACAAAAGAGCGAATATAAGTACAAAGAATGTAAATTGTGGTAAAATTCCTGCGGTTCTTGCACTTTCCTACGGCTCAATAAACGCTAGAATTATAAGTAATACTTCGTGGAAAAGCGCTAAATTTCGAATTACCAATTTCGAAAAATTACTATTCTCATTGATTTTTTCCTGAAAAAGAAATGTATGCTAATAAAGTCAAAGATGGTTTTATGGTCAAAACGAATCTTTCGTTACTACGCCACTGTATACTCGTATGTTGTAGAATGCTACATCTAATTAATTCATTTAACCCTTTGCTTAATTTTGTACGATATATCGACCAAATTTTTCGTGTCCCTTTACATGATTTTTTTGTTAAAACTAAGCACTATTTTTGCCAAAGAAAGCAATATTATATTAATTTGAACTCTTCCCTATCTAATACAGCCAGAAATTATATAATTTTTGTAAAAAGTTTCTCAGAAAAATACATATTCTTCACATGCTCCCTTTCAGGAATGCAATTGTTCTAGGAGTCACCATAAAAATCGATTTTTATAAATTTAATAAAAGCAAAGGTGCCCAAAATTTATGAAGTTTTGTGTATACAATGCCCTACCGAATATAATAAAAATATTAAATAAAATAAATATACGTAAAAATTAATTTGAGACCTGCGCAAAAAAAGTGTACGATTTATCGTACAAAATTAGGTAACTCAAATGTACGATATATCGTACATAATTAATTTGGTCGATATATCGTACAAAATCCGCGAAAGTTGCTGCTCAGTGCTGCTTGTTACGTTAAATTCAAACGCAAATTTTTCGACGTTGCGTGGCACGTAGCTGCTTTAGATAGTTATACACAGCGCAAAATGAAGTTTCAGAATTTGAACAAACTCAAAATTTTTAAACTAAAATGTTAATTGAATTACAAATAGCCATAGGTTGCATGCGACGTGGTAGAATGACAACATTTTGGTATCCTACGATTTCATTGTTTTGATGTACAATTTTCTTCAAATCAAGGAATAAAACCATCGTTTTAAAGAAAATTGTACATCAAAACAATGAAAATTTTCTTTAGCGCCGAATCATTCCCACTTTTCCACAATCTGAGTAATTTTTTTTTCAGTGTACATTTTATTGACAAATTCTATAAAGTTCGTCCGTTAGTCGAATCAGTACAAAACCGTTCAATATTCACTTATGTATTTAAAAAAACACTAGAAATAAAATCTTTTTTCTTTCCTATCGAATAAATACATGCATATGCATACACTAAAAAAACTTCTCGCGATCTAAGATATATATTTTTTTTATTATTTTGCACACGCGTTCCAATACATTATTTTTCTTTGTTTTCAGTAAATTATCTTAAAAATATTCAAACATATTCGTTGCAATGGTGATTTGTTTGAAAATTCAACTTATCAAATTAAGAAAAGAAGGACAAGTTGGGAATGGAATGACGCTTAAGAAATTTTTCCTTATTTTGATGTATGAATTTCTTTAAAACAAGTATATGAAACCATGTAAGTAACTTTATTTCATAATCCTTTTAACATGTTTTAAGGAAAATTTGCTCAAAACAAAGAAAGTGTTCAATACAGGGAAGTAATTCCTTTGAACGCTAAATATAACGTTTTTTCTCTCAGTGCATACATATTTTTATATCCTTAACTTAAATTACAATTTAAAAATATGTGTCGCAATGAATTTTGTATTGAGGTTACAGCTTTTAAGTTTAAAATTATATTTTTTTATTTTGTCTTTACTAAATTTTTTTTAATGTATATATGTGTTTTTTATATATAATAATTATGTATTTAAGTATGAATTTTATTAAATCTGGATAGAAGTCACAATTTTTAAGCTTAATATTAAAAATATCTTTATTTCGTTGCTTTAAAAAATGTTTGTTTAAAAAAGTCTAAACAAATTATAAAAGCAAAATTTGCAAGATTTTGGCTCATTTCACGAACTTTGTATGATATATCGTACAAATTTCAAAGGGCTGTAAAACCTAAACTAATTAATTTTTTTTTAATTTTCTTACAAATTATGCTTATTTAGGACTAAATGAATGAAATATGTGCCAATCGATTTTTTTCCTCCACGGGTAAAGAAATTGAAAACAAAGGGTTAAATCATCTGTGAGAGTGGACGAAGTGAGCATGTACAAAATGAGTTTTTGCATAAAAACAAATTGGTAAAATTCTTTCAATTTATGTACAATGGCGACAATTTGCATGATCACATTTGGCCTTTAGTGTGCTTGCAAAATTAACAAAAAAAGCGTATAACAAAGCAAATAAGCAAGATAAACAGAAAATAATAGAAAAAACGCAATAAAAGCAAACATTTTTAATAATAAAAACATTTGCTTTGTCATGTTGCATGCATTTTTTTTTTTTGCTATTTTATAGTATTTATGTATGTTTTTTGGCATGTTTTTTCTTCATGTACGTACCCGCTCAATGAAACTGTTGTTTTTGCAAGCAATTTTGTGAAACTGTAAAACACGTAAATAATGCTTATTTTTTAATTAATTAATTGGCTTTTTGGTAAACAAACAAAAAATACCAAAAAAAATGCTAAAAAGCCAAAGCGCTTAAGATACGTTTTGGAAATTAAGCGGGTAAGTTTTTGTAAACAAACAGCTAGTAATTATTCGCAAACGATTGCATATTATGAATTTTTTTTTTAATTTGTTGCTAAAAGCTTCATTGTTTTTTCTTAACCTTGCGTTTTCAAGCAAAAGTTGACCTGTTAATCAATCACCAATCACAGATGTATATACTAAAAATTAATCCAAGGTTGCAGGAAAGAATCTTTTACAAAAAAAATTTAAAACTTCAAACTGGTATTTTAAACCATTGCCTTACAATTACGTATGTTTGTACCATCGCTTTCAGCAAAGGAATCAAAATGAATGCATTGGAAACAGCTATATGTATATGTATATATAGTACGCCAGCCAGAATTCCGGTACGAAACCCACTCACTTTCACTACAATATCCTTTCAAGAATGGACTGGAAGTCTAACACATAAAGAAAGGAAATTACAACGAAAGTTCAATTTTGCTTTGAAGAAGACATTCAAGCCTAATTAATTGGTATTGCTCAACTTATTTTGAAGTACTTGAACCTAGTCAGTGGTTTAATATGGTTCAATGCTAAAATAAATAATTCAAATTAAAAATTTTATAATTAAGTGAATTTTTCTTCGAAATATTTAATATATTAACTATTCATATCTTAACTTAAATCAAAGCATATTGAACTTTCAAACTCTTTGTTTGGTTATGAGTAGACTGCGGATCTTTATGTAATTGCATATTTTTAAGGAAAAGAGATAGCGATATGGTTCCAAAGAGAAAAATGAAAGTTATTAACAAAATATTCTAAATTTTCATATTTATTTTTGCATATTCTGCATATTGCATATAACTTGCATATTGCATATAACTTGCATATTTGCATAATAATTGAGGTTTAGCAGTTTTAATCCGCAAGTTAGAGTCTCGCGGAGTTCCGCTAATGGCTTCAATGGCCCTAATAACAGAAGATTTTGAAGGACTTGACGCTACGTCAGGATCATGTGGGCAAGTAGTTTTGGTCAAAATTGAAGCTATTTCAAAAAAGAACCTGCTTTTGAAGTCATATTAGGTGTAGCCAAAATACTTTCAGGTGACAACAAAATATTAGAAACTGGAATAAAGATTCCCAGTCAATTTTGGAGCGAATTTAAGTATGCTCCGGTTACATCTTGTGATGTTGAGCGTTCATTTTCAGCATATAAACGGATCTTAACCGATAAGCGTCACAATGTTTCCATTAAAAATGTGGGGAAAACACTTGTAGTATATTGTGGTCTTAACTACAACTAAAATTACCTCTTTACATTAAAAATTATTATAATAAAAATTAGTTCCCATTTGCAGTTTGTTTTTGGGTTTTATATTTGCATAGCACAAAAGATTTAGCATAGAACATATGATTTTTGCATTCAACTATACTTTACTTATTGTGTATATCTCTTAAAATTCCATATCTGATGTAAAAAAGGTGTAGTTTTAATTTGCATATAACTTGCATATAACCTGCATATAAGTTGCATATATTTTGCATATCCAAAACAGAGCAAGCAAATTCGCTTTGGAATGTGAATATATAGTTTTGAATCAATATAACTCTTAATAAATCATTTTAAATTTTTTGCATAAAGATCCGCAGTCTAGTTGTGAGAAATACCGCAAATATAGGCAACATATATTATACAAGATACATACATACATATATAATTTTACAAATCCTCGAGAATCTTACTCTCTTTAGGGACATATGAGTAGCCCACTCTCAAAAGTCCCTATGTGAATTTTTCATAATAAGCCACAAAGTAGAAAAAACTAAAATATAGTTTTGAACTTGTACATATAAAATCTATAGAGACTTTTGAAGGCTTAATCGTATCTAATGTTATTTTTTTTCGGAATTCCGAGGGATTTTGCAATAAATTCTTAATGGGCATTATACACCTTTAAATACTGTTACACAATCCACCAAAAACTCAATATCGAAAAAATTTCACATAGCCAGCTTTGAAAGTGGACTACTTATATCGCTAGCTTAGAGTGCAAATAGTGTAAGTCCTTTTTTTAAAACTTTGTGGGAGAGACGAAAAACAAAAAATTAAAAAATTTGGAAATGAAAAAAAAATTTCCGTTCATGTAAATATTTTGGACTTACACAATTTTCTTTAATTTTTGGACTTACACAATTTGCGTATCACTGAATAACAACGAGTAGAAATATGACAAGAGTCACAGACTTGTTTAGCGCGGTGCGTATTTGATTTTTCTAGCGTTCTACATAAAAATACACTGTTTCATAAAAATGGACTTACACAGTTTGCACTCTAAGCTAGCGATATTCAAATTTACATTCTATTGTAAATCTCTTCGAAATATGCCAAACATTATCAACATTAGTTCTCTGGAATTACAACGTGCAAAATAAGCGGCTTGCGACAAAAGCAATCACACATTGCAAAAGGAGTAAAAGCATACACAAATATCTACAAACAACCAAACATATGAACATATGTAGATACATATGTTAGCAACCTGACAAACGCATTTCCACAATGCGACAAGGCGATGAATTGTTTACAAACACTCATACGCATGTTGCGGCAACAAATTAATGTATATCTGTACATATGTATGTAGCATGAAGCTGCGAGCTTGTCACAACCGCAATGCTCGCCTGCAGCGACGCATACTTCAATTGCTACACATCGACTTTGCCATTTTCATAGTTGTTGTACATTTTTGCGATCATTTCTAATTTTTGTTATGTTTTTTTTTTTTTGTTTTTGTCAGCATCAAATGTGCGGCACTCAGTCAGTAGGGCACTTTATAGGCCGCAAGGCGAGGTGGTAATTTAATGCTCAGCTCTGTGATTTTTATTGCTTTTCTATGGAGTAGAAGTCACGCCGTATTTGATTACAGCAAATACAATGTAAGTGCGTATACATAAAAAAATATGTACATATGTACATATGGAATTATGTATATATTTTTTTTATATTGTTCATGTAAACCCAATAAGAAATTTTAAGTCCTACCTGAAAGGATTTATGACACAATGGGTGATATTAATAAAAGCCAAGCATTTGCTTTTGCTTAAAATTTCAGACCTCTTACTCAAATTTTGAAATTTGGTTCATACAAATTAATGTCAAATTTATGAAATCTTGAGTAAAAGCATTTGCTTGGTTTTTATTAATATGGCCCAATATTACATTTGTAAAATATCAATATATTAGATGATGCTGAATTTTACTCTTGGCCAATTGTATAGGTATAAATACGTGCATATGTAGCTGGCTTTAGGCCAGGTTTAACAGAAAACTTGTTCCGAATGAGGAAAAATTATAGCTTTATGAATGCATTAGCACTAAAATACAAATTCATAGAGTTTAAATCAGAAAAGAAATTAATCACTTCACCAATAGTGGCGCATCAATGTATACATATAAATATAAACATACATATGTACATATACTTCCCCAGTCATTAATTATACAAAATATCCGCTGTTCATTGGTCATCTATTACTTTACTCCACTGGCTTCCTAATGATGTAAAAAACTAATAATTATGCTGAACGACAAAAGGAAAGGAAATGCAAGATAATTTGTATGCCATCACACATGCATTAATTGTCACATAAATATACATAAACATACAATGTATGTATTTCTGTTCCTAAGGTGGTCGCCCGATATGAGCCTAATTCCATACATCATATGAGCCTGAATAAGAGTCATAGAAGACTCCTATTGGGCTCATATTTGTAACTCTTTTTTCCCTTCTTCTATGATTAGCAAAATCAAAAAATAATTATTTTCATTGCATTTTCTTTTCCCTTACCCAGTTCTCTTCAAACGCGTATTATCCTATTTTCCAGGCTTTCTTCACCTTCACTGCTTGCTTTATCGTGTTGTCCATTTTGTAGCAGCTATGAATTCAATTATCATTTTAAAAAACACAAAAAAAAAATTCAAGCTCATATTTCACACATATTCGGATTCATATCGGACTCCAAATTATGAGGCTCCTGTTGCACACATATTTCGGTGTAATATATCGACCCCTTTGTGCGACTTTATCGTAACGGACAAAAGCAAATTTTACAGGAGAGCATTTTTTTCGTATTTTTACTATTAAGGTATTTCTGGAACACCCTTTAGGAATTTGTAACGTGACATCTTTGTAACTAGAAGTCAAAAAGGAATGAAATTTTGCACAAAGAATAATATTCATATGCTTAGTTGGATGACTGATAAAAATCTTGAAAATGGGCGTGGCTACGCCCACTTTATGCGGCACTCGCTTTATATAAAATACACCGTGATTCTATCAGACGCAAACAAACAATGAAAGCATACAGCTGAGTATCTAATGTTCGATTCCACTCGAACTTAGGCTTCCTTACTTGTTTTTCTTGAAAAAATGTGCAGTTTGCGAAAAAATCATAATCATTTTGTCCCTTACGATAATTTCGCTCTCAATTTTTTATGAGTTTGTTTGAATAAATGTCCCTTACGATAATATTTAAAAAGGGGTTTGTATAACAAATACAAGTGTTTTATTCCATACTTTTGTGTTTTAATTGATGGGGTAATGGTAATATAGTGAGTAGTGTACTCGTCTTCCATTCCAAAGTTTCCAAGTTCGGTTTCCGGCAGACCAGGGACCGATCTATTGGGAAAATTGGTTTTTATAATATGTAAGTTTGTTGGAAATTTGGTAAACAGGTAGATTATTTCCTGTATTAAATATGACGGAGCAATAGATCGAGTGAGGGGAGTAAGAGGAAAGGGAGAGGTAAATAAGCAGGGAGAAAGAGAGGTAAATGGAAATATAAAAATTTTACATTATTCCGATAAATCAATGGTTGGACAGAGGAACATCTGTCTGCGTTTCTAGTCTACAATATAAAACTACACATCGAACGTGAATTTGAACCAGCGACTCCCAATCAGTAAGTGTCAGAAAACCCTCCAAAAACAAATTACATTACCAGATGCCTTTAAAAGGCGCCACAAGAATAGAGAATACTATTGTTATTTTTTCTAAATAAGTATGTATTTTTAATCGCTAGTTTTCATTATTTTACATGCAAGGGGGCATTCTCTTATTTCCATAAATTACTAGAACCTGGGTGGTCGAGCTCAGACGTGATTCTTTGCCTTAGAAAGTATTCTAGTTCACCATATAGAAATATGCAAATACATATCTAATCAAGAAAATTATCCAAATATGGATGTACAAAATTGCATTCAACTCAGTCAAGCCGTTTTCGCGATAGTTTACAAAGGAACTAATAAAGTTAGGTTCTGTAGAAATCCCACTGAGCAATATTTTAATTGAAATACGTCGTAAAATACCATTCATTTGATGCCCATATTAGCACATCTAATTTTTTTAGTTCCAAAAAGGTGGCAGCATTGGAAAAACATCCTCAGGGGCAGCACATGGATAGAATATCTTAAAATTGGGCATACTATCTGTAAAACGAATTTCATCCAAATCGGTTCAGCCGTTTCCGAGATAGTAGTGGATATAGAAATATATAAATAAACTAATATACATACAAATATACATACATACAAGAATAACTCGTTTAAGGTTATAAGATAATCCAAACGTAATCATGGTACCATGGCTACATTACGCTTACAATCCCCTTCATATTCTATTTTAAATTTCAAAATAACACATATACATATATTCAAAATATTTTTTATATATGCGATACGATAAATTCGAGCTCAAGAACAAAGTGTGGATTGTCCTTTACGATAAAAAATAAAGCCAATTTTTGGCACAACTATAAGGATTTCAGCTATAATATTTTACCAGGTGATGCGCTGACGGATGTAGTGAAATTCCATAAAATGACCCTTACGATAAAATCACGCAAAGGGGTCGATATGATTTCAAAAGTTTAAGACTCATATTATACACATATTTCGGATTCATAATGTGCTCCAAATTATGAGTGCTCCGAGAATGTTGGGTGGGATTGTTCTGAATGTAGTCCACTTCTAAACCGCTATGTCCGCATGCCATTGAAGTGTGTCAAAACTAATCAAAATTCTTATAATGATAATTTCTTTGCTATTTTTATTTTAAATGCAAATTATTATATGTATGTATGTACGCAGACGCAAAACCCACTCAATTTTATCGCAATCGAGAATTTATGAAAAGCGACATACAAAATCGTTGTATTATTTTTTGTACATAGAGTGCATATGCAATATTATATTGGTAAATCATTTTTGAAATTAATACACATATATACATATAGGCATGTGTGTACGGTGTCACATATCTTTCATGTGCAACGTTTGGCAATTCTTTGCTGACTTACTTAAATAAAATATGACTCATGTGTATGCACTTATAATTCTATCAGTTTACCTTCATCTACACATTTATGCGTTGGTGGAAGCAATGAAACCAATGTTTATAGATTAATTTGGAAATGTACAACACCTCGAAATATTATGCACATTATATGTGACTTTTATTAGGTTTCAAATGGTTTATACATATCGCACGTTTTATGCAATAGGAGTTTAACTCGAAATTTTCGATTTCTGAGATTTTGCCATATATTTCAATAACTGGGTCATGCCTTTGATTCTAGTCTTATAAAATACTCAAAAAGATAAAAAAAGCGGAAATAAAAGTGATTTTATAGTTAGCCGTAGAAGGAAACTATTTGAAATTATAAAAGTTTGTTTGCATTTTCCCAAAAAAAAATTTTTTTTGAGTTAAATCCCTATTGAATAAAGCGTGCGATATGTAGACAAACTTACTTACGTGGTGTTAACCCATTTTGTGCGAGACGTATATGCATAGTGTGATTTTCAAACAAGATAGACTAGTCGATTATCGTCGTAGGAATTTTAGACCTCTTTGTCGATATCAAAATCGATTAGATTGGAAGCCCAGCTTATACCTATACATATAGGTTTCAGAAAATATGCTAATATTATTTCTATTAGATTCGACTATTCGCAGTAGAAACAAATAAAGCCCCGGCTGTCGTCGGCCGTGTTCACACATTTCACGATTAGGAGGAAATAAAATGATACAATCTGATTTTTACGGTATTATATTATACACATATTATATACTCTGGAAAAATCTGATTACTAGACTGCGATGCAAACACGTACCACTCTATTTGGAATGAAATGTAGGTACTGTCTTACACTTGCACGCCCCACAAAGGAGCTTTATTGCTCAATTTTAATAGAGTCAAGTGGCAATATATTGTGTTTTACAGCTTTTTCATGCATTCGACGCCCTCTATATAGGTGGCACTCCACAATAAGGTTATTGCATTCCAAAATGTACCAAAATATGCAGATTAGTTTTTGGCTAATTAATACTTAATAATACACGATAAAGACGTGACCGGCATAGGACTGTTTATAGATTAGTCACAAAATAATGTACATACATAGATACATATATATATATACATATATACACAAACACATGTGCAAATATGCACATATGCAGCTTCTATGAAAACCGCCAATGTGCAGAGAAAAACAAAAAAAAAATAATAACAATATATGTAACGCAAACTTGCCACAAGCGTCACATGAGCCGGCTTTTTTGTCAATTGCAAACCAGCCACCTGGCCGCACCTTAGCACCTTTGCAGCTTTTGGCGACTGATTTTTCTACATACATGCATATATTAATACATACCCTGTAGGGAAAATCTCTAGTACCGAACTAGGTCGCTTCTAGTGCATTTTTCGACACTACTAGTGCGAGCTAAATCTCTTTTGCATGTTATCAACTGGCGAAGTTAACACGGCAAGTGGCGCGATGGCCGACTGGCTAACGCATGTGCCTTTCAATCTGAGGGGAGCGGGTTCGAATCCTGTCGGTGTCAAGGTGGATGATAATTTTTTTTATTTTTTTTTAACTAATATTTTTTTATTTAATAAAAATTTACAATAATATTTAAAAAATAATAAAATAAAAAAAATTAAAAATAAGCCTGAGGGATCGGAAAAGCATAATTAGGGGAACATTTCATTTTATACAAGATGAAAATAGAAAACTCTTTATATAAAATGCTTCACTAAACATCTGAGAATTGCAGAAATATACAAAGCCGACGGCATTTGAACGAACGAAAAATTTTCATAGAATTTTTGTCACTTCGAAATTGCATACAAATCAAAGTGTGTCTTATAATGTCCACTCAATTCACTCATTCTGAACTGGTGAGGGTCTAAATACAATTGATCTAGTTCCCCTTTGACACCTTTTCGCTAGTTCGGAACTAGAAATTTTGCTAACTAGTTATTGAGTTCCCTGCAGGGTACATACATATAAATTTACTACGCTTGCAGGTTTTGTCGCTGTTGTTGCCTCCACCAACGTACACCGCTCAGTGATGCTGCGATATACGTACGTACAAATATATGTACATATTCCACAGTCGTGGCTGCAGACAGTCAATCGGCATATCTATCGCTCTCAGCACCCGGCTTATTATTCTTCTTCTTCTTCAGAAGCATTTCTGCGCATTTTTCGAGTTGTATGTACATAAGTACTTATGCGTTTATAGTTGTGACCACTTTTGCTTTTTAGTTGCAGTTGACATGCCCCACCACGTACTCCATGCTGCCTCTGCCTCCTTTCTTCCCAGCTACGTCTCATTCAGTTTGCTTGCTGCGCTGCCAGCACCAACACCAGCACCGGCATCAACAACAACACCAACAGCAACACCAGCATCAACAGCAAAGCCAACAACAACAGCAACTTCTTCTACATTTTGGCTTAGCATCTGTCTCTGTGTATCTATGTCTCTGTGTTTTCGTGTTTCTGTGTTTCTATGTTTTGGTGTTTCTGTGTGCTTTGCTTACATACATACATCTCGTCATCCAGCGCGGCGGTGGTAGGCCTTTTGGGCCTATCGGCTGCGTATATAAATGGTTTTGGTCATTGGTTGCAGACATCAGTTAAGCGATTCCATTCGAACGGTTCAAAACGTTTTCTTACCAAAAATTAATTGCAATATTTGCATTTGGTTAAGTGTGATATTTTAGAATATATCTCGTACTGAGAGCGTGTGTGTCATTTGCCGGTTGTTGCTCTCCTCCTTTTTGCTCAACTTTGATCGGGTTCGGTGCGCGCTTTTCAAATATTTTTTCTAAACACATTTCAAGTGAAAATGAAGGTATATAATAATGATTATAATAAGTATTTAAGAAAGAGATACATTTTTTTTAAAGAACTTACTATTTAAGTGTTTGCAAGTGTGTTGCTGGACTTATATTGGTGTATTTATATGAAGACGTGTTTATACAAATTCAACAGAAAAGAACTCGCAAAAAACTTACTATTGTTTAACCAAAGACAGTTTCTTATCTTCCAAAGTTCTAGCTTTAAATTAATTCCACGATAGCATTAATATTTAATTTGTGGAAAAATTGTGAGTAATCAATGTACTTGGTGGTGTGAAATAGTTCCTACCTTAAAGGACTGCTGAACAACAGAGAATTATTCGTTGGCTGATTTCAAAAGGATTCTTTCAAATTATCCTTTTTTGAACTGAATGTGTGAAATTGTATTATAGTATAATAATAAATACTATGAGTTTTTTTAAGTTTGAAGTTTTAAAATATCATATTTCAAAGAAAAAAAAAACGCCTATGCTTAAGTTCAGGATTAAGAATTTCCCCATTCATGTATAAATAAATATGTATATAGATATGTCTACTTGTTATGGTGAAGAAAACATACTAAGAATGTTATTGAGAAGGTATATGGTCCCCTTTAAAAAAATAAGTAGTCCACTTTCAAAACTGGCTGTGTGAAATATTTTCGATATTGGGTTTTTGATGGATTATGTAACATGTATTTAGAGGTGTATTTAAGAATATATTGCAAAATCCTTCCGTATTCTGAAAAAATATCATTACACTTTCAAAAGGCTATATATATTTTAAATGTACACATTCAAAATTCTATTTTTGTTTTTTCTACTTTGTGGCTTATTATGAAAAATTCACATAGGGATTTCTGGGAGTGGACTACTCAAATAGTTCATTAATGTAAGTCTTATAACTGATCGATTGTTGCCTTTTAAAGAGCTGATTAAATATGAAAAGAACTGTACAGAGTAAGCGTCTATAATAAAAGTCTTAGTTGGATAATCCTTTTTATTCTCAAACTCTCGACCTCTTCGACCGAAGGCTGTTACCATTCAGCTGTCTAGAATGAAAGAGAATCTCAATAAAAAATATTATATTTATCCCACCCAGTGATAAGGGGAAAATAAATAAAATAATTATACAAACCTAAATAAAATAAAAATAAATTAACGGAAGGTTAGATTAGATTACGTTAGGCTGGCTGGCCATCAATGGCCTCACATAGACTGTGTGAGTCCGTGGCGCAACCAGAAAGTTCATTAAAAATGAACACATGCACATTAAAAGCCTGGACATAAATTGAAGAACAACCCCGTTCCTTTGACTAATACCAAGAGTTTCCTCGCCCCTATTTTGGATACAAATTTGACATCACTGAATACAACTTGTCCTAGTAAGCGAAGTCTTAACCTGGAAAACGTGGTACAGGAGCAGAGAACATGCTCTACAGTCTCCTGCTGCATTCCGCATCCCCTACATTCGCTATCATCAACTAGCCCCATTTTGATAGCATTTAATTCTAAAAGACAGTGTCCTGCGAGGACCTCGATTATAAGTCTGCATACTTCCCTTTTCAGGAATAGCAACCATTTTGTTAGCTTCAGATCGTAGATTTACACATAATTTTGGACACTCTATAGACCTGCGATTGTGTTCACGTCTTATCAGATGAGTCCATCCTATAAGTTAAGTTCACTGAGTGTCATCGGAACGTCTACGGAGTTGTCCGCTCCAAAACTTCCACCCTTCTCTGCCAGCTCATCAGCTTTCTCATTACCGTCTATCCCCTTGTGGCCTGCGATCCAGTATAAATGAATATTATTATCCCAACATATTTCCCTTAAGGCTTCCCTCCAGTCAGCTACACACTTGGCTGAGTTGCTATGCGACAGTATCGAGTTTATTGCCGCCTGACTATCTATATAAAATATAATACGGCTCCTTCCTAAGAGATTACAGCCTAACATTTCTGCTGCCCTTCTTACAGCTAATACTTCTGCCTGAAAGACACTATCTGATCCGGTAGCCTAATACTGCTGCTGATATCAAGGTCACTGTAATAAAACGCAGTTTCCACTCCTTCTGATGTCCTTGATCCATCTGCGTACACATGGATGGCGTCATCCTTCATAACCGTACCCTTCGGCCAGCCTTCCGCCTCTGTTGTGGCTTCAAGATACTTATCTAAGCGCAGGCAAGGAAAAATGTAGTCTGCCTCCTCGCTATGCTACTGTGTCTCTTCTGCTTGCACTCAAGCTTCTTCGTGGCCTTAAGTTTTGTTGCAGTTGTTAATGCCATGTTCATGGTCGCTAGGTATACAGGAGGTAGGTGCAAGATAGCGCAAATAGCAGCAGTTCGAGTGGTTCTTAAGGCTCCCGTTATGACTATTATGGATAGCCTACACACTCTCTTTAGTATCTTTACATAATTTGGTTTCTGGGTGGCTGTCAACTAGACTGGGTTGGTCACCATACAAAATAAGGAAGTGGTAAATTTGAAGCTTATGTTGAGATCATTTTTACTAGTGATGGGCAGTCCGAGATGTTTTATTCGATTCTCTCGATTGTTGAAACATCTCGAATGCTCTCGATGGTTTTCATTCGTATTCGAGTCAAGTCGTAAATGGCCGTCAGTCGAAACAATCGCTAAAACATCTCGGACTCGCCAACGATTCCCCTCGTTTTCAAAGCAACCCTACAACATCTCGGACTCGCTGCAAAAAATACATATTTGTTGTTGCCGCTTGATTATTAAAATTGCTTTAAAAAATATACAGAGTGGTACAAATCTATTGCCGTTGTTGCTACTCGTAAAATTCATTTGTTTCATAAGCGTCTCACTTCAGAAAATTTATTAATGTTTAAATAATTAATTATTATTATTATGCACGACACTCTTTAGTTGTGATTGCAATAATGCAGCGTCTATGTTTAGCATATTTTTCAATTTGGTTAATTTATTTATGTATTTGCCTCACTTCCACTAAAAATCCTACTTTCTTCATCAACAAACCTCATTCAGTTTATTTTACCAACCAAAACATATCATCGAAACAACCTACGACTCGCCGACTCGGAACAATCGCAAAAACATCTCGATTGTGTAGTCGAGGAGCGAGTCAACTTTTGACTCGATTGTGATTTTGCAACGATGGCGATTCTCTCGATTGTCTAAACATCTCGGACTCGCCCATCACTAATTTTTACTAACACTGTACATATTATATTTTTGGAAATCCTCGAGGAGTTTCGAATTTCGATCCAAGCATTTCATTTAATATTTACAATAAGTTTTCTTAGTAAAAAATTAATGACGAATTTAGCTTATCCTGTTCTAAAAGGAACTAATTAAATAATTTACAGTTTACTACCTCTCATATTTAAGGGCGCCATAAATATTAAGAGGTACATAAATGGCATAAATGGCGTATCTTAAAGAAATACAAAATGCAAAATGATTAACAGAAAAGACATGACATATGACAACAACAACAAAATTATTACCAACAATCTACACAAATATTTTTATCGAACCAGGACAAACCAAAAGTGCTTTACAAAAAGAGTACTGATATCTTATAAGTTGTAAAATCTATAGAGCAGAAAATATTATTACTTATATTTTTGAAAAAAATGTTTGATATTTAACCTTTGATTTATAATGTTTCTCTTTTAAAGTACTTCATTGCTATTGCACTTCTTATTGCGGCCGCACAAGCGAGTCCCGTGGAATATGGTCATTATCCCGGACCAGTTTTGGCTCATGCTCCAGTGTTAGCACACGCTGTGCATGCTGAGCCAGTGGTAAGTTTTATAAAAATAACTACATATATGTATAGATTTAGAGCACACAGTTTCATATGAGTTTCTCCTTTAATTTCTTACACACATACATATCGCACCCTAGATCATAAAGTGACACAACTAAATTTTCAAAAATTTTCAGAAGCGCCGAAAACCTTTTTTTCTTTACAAGTAATGATATGGTAAAAGGTCATGTATAATTGTACTTTTTCTCACAAAAGAGTCACTGATTGACAAGTTTATTTTTCTTTGCAGCCGCTAGAGATACATACATATGTTTTGCGTACCGGTTTAGGATTAAAATTTAAAATTATTTTGAGTTGTGTCACTTTATGATTTAGGGTGCGATATGTAATTAAGCATATAGCGAAAATGCGTACATATGTATAAATAAAAATCTTAATAATAACCATTATTATCTTCATTTTAGGCATATCCTAAATACTCATTCAATTACGGCATTAAAGATCCTCACACCGGCGATATCAAATCACAGGCCGAAGAACGTGATGGTGATGTGGTGAAGGGTCAATATTCGCTGGTCGAACCTGACGGTTCGGTGCGTACAGTTGATTACACCGCCGATGATCATAACGGTTTCAATGCCGTCGTACACAAGACCGAACCGAAAGTCATTGCTCATGCTGCACCAGTTCTGGCACATGCTCCGGTATACGCACATGCCCCTGGTCCACTGCTACATCATTACTAAATGGCTTAAACGATGGAACGGTTGATTAGAGAGCGATTGACAAAGTGTAGCTGGAAATTAGTATGAAAAGAAATAGATCATACGAAATCATTCAATAGATGATGGTTATGAAATTTCGAAACTTGAGCAAAAGTTGGATATATGCTCACGCTACGCTACCTATGCTTTCTCGCTCACTATGCTACTCAAAACAACGCTTGCACACTCACCAGCATATTTAATACTCTTCGACTCACACAAGTAAAATACACAGGAACGAATAAATGAAGCATTTAAATAAGCCTTTAGGATTTAAAAGGAAAAGAGAAATAAGTGAAAACGGAAAAATCAATCTCTCTCTCACTCACTCATTTTATTAAGCTTAACACGTTTATTTTATTTTTTTTTTAAGTTAAAAAACAACGAGTTAGTAGTTATTTGTAAGATATAGTTGATGAAAATGGAAATCATCGTTCATATTATGTAATTAAGAAGCAGAGCTTCATACTTAACAGCACCTACCTTTGCTTCAGCTACTCAACACATTGTTTCTCTGAACTTCCACTTGACTTGAAAGTTTTCAACTTTTATTATGCTTTCTAAAGTTGAAGTGCAATCTGCATTAACAAGTGATATGTATGAGAGTGAAAATGTATTTTAGTTAAATTTATTTTATAAAAAAAAGGAAAATTAGATGAAATTTCCCTTTTCGTAGCTGGTGAAACAAGTTAAACATTTGCTCTAGTAAATTCTCAAAACTATTTTCTTTCATGTACTTAGCTTAAACTGTTAATACTTTTGTAAAATATTTATACATTTCCACAATCTAGTACTCTCTTTATTTTAACGTGTTAAATCAGCTGGAAGCGGGAAATTTCTGCAGCTAAAATTCAAACACATGCTAAACGAAAATCAAATTCAATTGTGCCATTAAGTTTTGACATGACTTTAATATAATATTCACTCTCACATAAATCACATAAAGCAAACTCTCTTGCTCTCTGCTTGAACTTCAAGATCTATTTCCACAATATATTTTTTTCTATTACAATTCATTGCCATTTACGCATTTGAGCCGGTCACTGTGCATTATCTAATCTACGGGTTAAGTCTAATGTGGTCACGAAGCATCTATCGCGCTCTTTCTTTTCTTGATATACTCTCTCTTTTTTTTGTCTCTTTCACCGTATATGGCTACTTCATACTCTATTTATCATCATTACTATCAGAATGTCTAGTATATTTTCCTTTTTCCATTACATTTTTCTGTGTTCTTTTATTTTTATTCAGCTAATCTAATATCACTTCTTTTCCATTAGATATTTCGTGACACTTAGGCGTAGTTGTTTTCCAAATCTTTCTCAAATACACTCATCCATCGTCTCAGCTATTATAACATTATAATCCAACTCTTTCTTACTCTCTCATTTCTCTCTTTATTTCGCTCATAAGCTATCCTTTGCAATCATATAATAACATATTTGTTTTTAAGTATGTTTCTTGTTTTTTTTTCTTCGTAAATATTAATTACTGATGTACATATGTTTATGAAGTAGTGGAAACCAACACACATTTTTAATTTGTATACGTTTACACTAAGTGTTTTGTGAAAGTCTTGTGGTTAGCCAAAATGGCTTACATGTTTTCTAACTAATTGTGCTGTACCTACGATGATAGATTTGTATGTATTTTATTTTATTATTTTTTTTTATAATATAATGTAATGTGAAATATTTTCTAGAAGAAAAGAAAAATAAACAACAAAGATGAAGATATATGTGGCTATTATAATGCATACATACTTAACAAAAATTAAAGAAATACACACACAACGAATTAAGTGAATAAAATGAAATAAAAAAATCTTATTAAAAACATAATTAAATTTTTAGTTTTTTAATTTTGAAGGCCTTTCATTATAGATGTTTTGTGAATGAGTAAGAAGGCCCACATACAAGACCCGCTAACGGGTTAAAATTTGCTACAAAAAATTCTGCATTAAATTAGTATACTGTGGAATGATGAGCCATGCGAGCCTACCGTAGAGATCCACATAGTTCAGCGAATAAAAATCTAGCGAATAAAAATTCAGTTTTTTTGTAACAAGATTTGACTTCAAGTCCAGCGTTGCCACTTAAAAAATTTAAAATTTACCAAAATAAAAAATAAAAGTAACCAAACCAGAAACAGGTAACCAAAATAAATTAATAATATAAGTATGTATATGCTCCATTGACGTTAGAGCTATTTATTTGAAAGCAAAACAATATATCCGGTTAACAAAAACTAAAATATATCAATTGTTTTACGTCTTTAAGCCTTAAACAGATCCAACGTCGAGCAGATCCCGGTCGTAGCGTTCTATCAACATTTAAAAACACGGCCAGATATGAGAATGAACAGAACCAAAAAGCTGACGAAAATCGCCCGACGAAAATTCGCTAGAATAGATTTATTTCTAATCTTGTCGCTGGCTCCTGTCAAATAAATAATTTGGACTTAAAAGCTTTTTAGTGCTTAGCACGAAAATTATTTAATTTATTTTTTTATTATTCTGTATGTTAGTGGCTAGCACGAAATTATTATTTTTTAATTTTAATTTTTATACTTTGGGATAAGCGGAAAAATCCAATTAGCTCATACAGCGATGGTAGATATGATAGCTATTTCGCAGAAAACCCATTTTTTATTGTTGGGGGTAAATGAAAAAATTTCAACAACTATTACCAGCGAAGGTTAAGTATAGCTATTTCACGAAAAACCATTTTCGATTATTGGCACCACTCTCGGAAGTGAATGCTCATCACGTGAATCTAACTCATGATACATTCCTTCTTTAGCCGCAATGTGCGAACGCTTTTACACGCTCGACCACTGATACTCTGTGAAAGCTGTTGAATTTTTTCCACTTTTGCCTTATTCATTTTCGTGAAACAGCTATACACTCAACATTCGCTCCAAATAGTGGTTGAATTTTTTTCATTCACCCCCAAAAATAAATTATTTGGAATTTGATAAAAGAAAAAAAAAATACAAAACAATTTGGATAACAAATATTTTATAGTTTGGAAAAATTAAAATCTTGAATGTAACCATAGTGCACTGAATACATGGACCTTGAAGGTAACCAAAATCGGCAAAAAGTAACCACGTAACCAAACGAAAAAATTGTAACCAATTTTGGTAAAAAGTAACCAAAGTGGCAACGCTGTTCAAGTCTATAGAAGTGACTCGTTTCCTTTGTGGAGTTAGGCAGTCATCACGTATGGTCACAGAATTAGCGTTTGAGTGCTAACCACTGCATGCAGCGAAACTAAAAAAAAAAAACAAAAAAGTCTACACCCAAACACAATAATAGCCGCTTTCGATTCACAATTTCTCTGCTGGCTATAAATTTCCTTCTGTCAAATTTATATGTGAATGCTAGCGAGCAGAGGGAAATTTTTATCGACCAGTTAGCGAGTATGGCTACTACTCATTATGGGTTCAAACATTTTTGTTCGATCCGACCTCGCTTGTGTGATGGCGAATCGAAAACGACAAATATAATAATAATAATAATACAATGGCGCTATTATAACTCTGACGAGTTTTATGGCCGAGCTTCTCTCCCAATTCGAGGTGTGCTCCTTTTCTGTTTTTCCTACTAATTGGGTGGACCTACAGTTTTATGCCGGCTCCGAACGGCGAGTACATTTTTTGTGAGAAGCTTTTTCATGGCAGAAATACACTCGCAGGATATGCCGTCCAATGCCGAGAGGTGACCGCTGCTCTTAAAAAACCCAATAATTGGATTTTTGCTAATTAGAAACATTTTTTGGTGTTTTCTTGGACTGGGGGTTGAACCCGAGGCCTGTGGCATAGCAGGCGAGTACTCTACTCACTGCACCACAGCGGCCACATACAAACACAATATTATGTTTCAATGAACAAATCAATTTGCGCCCTACAATTATTTGCTAATATTCGAACTTCTTCGGTGCTACAACAAGCAAAATATTCAAATGTATTTATATGCGCATACCCTTCAAAAAATCTAAGCTTTATTTAAGGTTTATTCCAGAAGATATAAAGGCTGACGAAATAATGCCTGAAAATTCTGAGCGAACAAAAGTTGTATGTGCGGAGGCTTAAAATAAGGCTGATTTTCCTGTGTTGATGTCATCAGGACTACTCTCTCTCTCTCTCCCACTATAAGAGAAAATCTTATTTCCAATGCTTAACCGTCATGGAAATAATGCTTATGTAATACCTGATAATAAGGCCTTTTGTTGTGTCTATAATTCTATGTATTTATTCTAAGCGGCAATCTTTCCTTCGACTATACGCAATTTTGGACGATCGCTACGCATTGTGCCCACACTCTCTCTATTTTAGATATGAGCGCATGACAGAAAATTATGTATTAAAACGTTTGCAGCAGAGCCTATTCAAGTTTTAACAGCTTAGGCATCAGCTTGGGCTTATGAGTCTGTTTGCAGGGTATGTATATATTTATATAAACTAACATGCATGTCGCTCACTTACTTCAACAGTGTCATAACTCAAAAAACACGAATATTCGAGAAAGCCGTTTAAGGTTTTCAATTGCAATATAATCTCCTAGTAAATTAGCTATGTTTTCTTTTAATCACAAGCGCTGAAATTTCAATATATGAATATGAAATTTATACACAATATAAATCATAATATTATACAAATTTCTCTATACTTAACTCAATATTAATTAAGTTTTGAGTTATGACACTTTTGAAGTACTTAAGCTAGTGATATGTATGTAAGCATTTCCACTATTAGTGGGACTGTTTTCGAATAATATTCGAATAAATATTATTCGAATAAACGAATAATAATATTCGTGCGAAAAAATTCGAATAGTACTATTCGAATAATTCTATTCGAATAACACTATTCGAATAATACTATTAGAATAGTAATATGTATGTACATTAGAGTGCGTTTAAAATTCAAATTAACGATATTTTACTGTATCGCCCCCTCAATCTGTAGTGACATGGTCAAAGATATCACACATAAATTTTGGTACCGATTGGTGGCGATTAAGGCGTGACGCATTGAGCTCAAAATTCAAAAAACTCTATGAAGGGTGAAAAAATCTAAATATTTTTTCTAATTATATTATACCCAAAATTAATACTTCTATACCCAAGGATAACAAATATAAATTTTAGTTCCGATTGACGACGGTTTAGTGATGTTTTAAGGGGGTCAATGTTCAGATTGCCATAGAAGACTTACATTTTTAGTGTCGCAGATGGTAATCTAAACTTCGACCCCCTTGAAACACCAGTAAACCGTCATCAATCTGGACCAAAATTTATATTTGTTATCATTGGGTATAGAAGTATTAATTTTGTGTATTAGATAATTAAAAAAAAATATTTTGATTTTTTGACCCTTCATAGAGTTTTCTGAACTTTGACCTCAATGCGCCACGCCTTAGCCGCCACCAATCGGGACCAAAATTTATGTGTGATACCTTTGACCATGTCATTACAGATTGAGGGGGCGATACAGTCTTTTATGAACTTTTAAATTTTTCATACAAATTAAACGCACCCTAATGTACATGCATAATTTGGGAATTCCACTTGCCTTAGCGCAAGCCAGAGTACGTATATACATATATATGTACATACTAGGGATTCCAATCCCGGGATCACGCCCTTTCTGACACCCCGAAAATCCCGGGATAGCTAGAATTTTATCCCGGGATTTTCGGGATAAGATAAAGAGAGAATATTCCGCTATTATAGCAAAGAAAAGTTATATTTTACATAATTTTTATTGGTCTCAGATCTTTATACTAACAGCATTTGCTATTCTGAATGAAAATGTTGCATTATTACATTGCAGCATTATCAACATGTGTCCTGTGTCCTATTAAAGTGTTGCATTTTTCATGTGATGAATGAAACAAAAATAATGCAACCTTTTACTTGTGCTAAGAGCAGAAAATATTGCCCGTAGTCGGGCCAGTTTTATATTTTGTCAATAGAACAAACATCCCTAAAAAAGTGTTGAGTCTGTGTGGAAGAGAATAAAAAAATGGGACAGCCGGAAGAAAGTGCGACATTTTTGCTAGAATAAAATAGTCCATTAGTCAAAGTAAGGATTAAAATTTTTGATTTTTTTAATAATTAAATTTTTTTTTGTTGAAGTACGCGTTGTAAGGAAACGTACTAACGTACGTTTTTAAAGCTTTTCGCTTGTGGCAAAATCCATTAGATAATTTCTATTTCCTGATTTTTGGTCATTTATTTCTCAAATGTTTTTTGGAATTTTCCCACACGGAAAGTAAATAATGGAAGAAAATGGAAACAAAATTTTAATTAGACTTGCTAGTCTTACAACACTCTACTAAAATTAAATACGCAGCTGCATACTCGGAATTCATATCAAAATTTTGCCTCCGATATTTATCTATTCAGAAGTTGCATTAATTTTCTGAATTTTTCAGCAAGCTTGGAAATATTCGCTTAAACAAAGTGCGTCGTTAAATTCTAAAAAAATTTCTATTGGAAATTATCAAATGATTGCAAGCCTTTTTATTAATATCCTAAAAGTACCAACTGCAAAGACAAATGTTTTGTTCACCAAATATATGTAATTTTCGTTGTTGGTTGTGCTTTTTAAAGTAACTCTTAGGTATTATTAAATAATACGAATGATTTTACATTCGTATTTTATTTTATTACTAATGAAATAATAACAAGTAAGGAAGCCTAAGTTCGAGTGGAATCGAACATAAGATACTCAGCTGTATGCTTTCATTGTTTGTTTGCGTTTGATGGAAACACGGTTTACTTTATATAAAGTGCCGCATAAAGTTGGCGTAGCCATGCCCATTTTCAAGATTTTTATCAGTCATCCAACTAAGCATATGAATATTATTCTTTGTGTAACATTTCATTCCTTTATGACTTCTAGTTACAAAGATGCCACGTTACAACTTTCCAAACGGTGTTCCAGAAATATCTTTGTTAAAAAGTAGGCGTGGTCATAAACCGATTTCAATAAGTTTTTGCGTGTCTATTAACACAAGTTATAAAAGTGCACTGAGAGAAAAAAAATATATGGAGGGGTCAAAGAAATTGTTTACCTATTTTGAACACTACTTTCTTTGTTTTGAGTAAATTTTCCTTAAAACATGTTAAAAGGTTTATAAAATATTGTTGTTACATGCGTTACCATGGTTTCATATACTTGTTTTGAAAAAATTCATACATTAAAATAATGAAAAATTCTTTAAGCGCCATTCCATTCCCAACTTGCCTTGTTTTGAAGACTTGATTTCTTTAATTTTGAGAAATTAAATTCCCATACAAATCCCCATGGCAACGAATTTGTTTGAAAGTTTTTTTATGTTTTTTCCACATTTTTGAGAAAATTTACACAAAACAAAGAAAATTTTGTATTGGGACGCGTGTTCAAAATAAGGAAAATTATGTCTTTGATCGAGAGAAATTTTTTTTTTGAGTGTGTATAAGCCAAGTTTCGTCATAAAATCTCAATTATTTGTCGAGTTATAGGCTAAGAAATCTCGTATATCCCTTTGTCTAAAAAGAGGCGATGCCACGCCCATTTTCCAAAATTTTTCTATTTTTATTTCCCGTATATTGTGGAACTCATCCCACCAAATTTCAATGAATTATCTTTATATTTGACAGAGATATCGCTTAAAATGTTTTTATTAGGTCACTTTATAATACACATATATAAAATTGGACGTGGCCGTTAACCGATTTTGACAATTTTTCGTCAAAACATTTGTCTAAGTAAGTAAAACACGCGTACCAAATTTAATCGATATATCTTCAACGGTTTCTGAGTTATGACATATGAAACTTTCAATGTTTGACCCTTAATAAGTGGGCGTGGCACCGCCCATTTTCCAAAATTTTATCAAATTTCTTCTTAGGGGCCTGAGCTCAACACGTGGGTAAAATTTCATCGCACTAGCTGTATTAGTGACTGAGATACTAAATTTCCGATTTTTTCTATATAGGAAAAGTGGGCGTGGTCATGGTCCGATTTCGCCCATTTTCAATACCAACCGTCCCAGTCTCGATACCAACTTGCATTTCAAATTTCATCAAAATATCTCAATTTTTGCGCGAGTTAGAGTGTTTACAGACGGACGGACGGACATGGCTCAATCGATTTCTCTTTTCACCCTGATCATTTTGATATACATAAGTCTATGTCTATCTCGATTATTTCATTCTGTTGCAATCCACCGTTATGTGATTAAAACTATAATACTCTGTGTACTAGTACAGCTGAGTATAAAAAATGGCAATAAAAATCTATTTTTTCTTTGCATTTTAAAGTTTTAGCGTTTCTCTAAAAATGTATTTACTTTTTTCAACCCCAAATGTGGGAAAATAATACTGGTCGAAAAATTTTTGTAACAGAAATAAAATTCTACGTTTCAAAAGGATTTCGGTATAGTTTTTGAGATATTCATGTCCAAAGAGGCGAAAACCGCAGTTTGTGGCCATACTCACTCCTCAATATTTTTAAAATTACTGACTTTCATTAAAAACTGATTACATCTATTGGAAGCACGATCATTTCTTTTTAAGACAACGTTGATATCTGAATAAGATACCCGAAAAAGCAAAGCGCTGTTTTCAAGAGAAATTATCGTCCTTTCAATAGCTGCAATCATCTTTTAATGAAAGTAAGTAATGGCGTTTTCGATTCTGGCAAAAATGTCGCACTTATTCCTTATTTTTATCGGGCTGTCAAATTTGTTTGTTCTATTCCACATAGATTCCACACATTTTTCAGGGTTGCTTGTTCTATTGACAAAAATGTCGCCCTCTGCCCGACCACAGGGCAGCATTTTCTGCCCTTAATATGACCAAGGGGTTGCATTATTTTTGTTTCATACATCCCATGAAAAGTGCAACATTTTCTTAGGGCTCAGGGCGCATGTTGATAATGTTGCCTTGTAATAATGCAGCATTTTGGTTCAGAATCGAAAACGCTATAATTTAACAGATTGAGCAGTGAATATAGCAAAAAATCGCATTTTTCGCCTCTTTGGACATGAATATCTCAAAACCTACACATATTACCGAAAATCCAACTTCAGATTCAGAATCAGCGCACCCAAATCCTTTAGAAATGTAGAATTTTATTTGAGTTAGACAATTTTTTGGAAATTTTTTCGGCCAGTGTAATTAAAGTACATATCCCGGGATAAATCCCGGGATCCCGGGATTATAAAATAAAATCTCGAAAATCCCGGGATGTAAAAATCGGAAAAATTGGAATCCCTAGTACATACATATGTATGTATATAGCTATTCGCGAATAGTGGTATTCGAATAGTGGTATTCGAATAGTGGTATTCGAATAGTACTATTCGAATAGTACTACTCGAATAGCATTTATTCGAATAAACGATAAAATTATTCGAATATCGAATTACGAATACCTTTCGAATAAAATAATTTTTTATTCGAATAATTTTTATTCCCATCCCTAATTTCCACCCACAATATTAAAATAATAATAGTTAAATAGTAATAACAGCAATAATCACAAATATAACTTAACCGAATTTTGGGCCGAACTTAGCGCTCTTTAAATCCTTTCATTCCGCTCATTTTCTCCGAGTAGGCCGTGCGATATTCGCTTTCTTCCAGGAAAGTATGCTGAACCGATCTTAAACTTTTTAAAAAATGTCGCTGTTAATAACCAGTGTTCGAACTCATAACGTCGCAAAGGTGATTAGAGTATTGTATATCCACCACTTGCCGCAACGTTTGGCGACAATATGCCGAAGCAGCTCAAAACAAGCGATAAGAGGGAGGTTTGGGCAAGAATTCAATATATACCCAACTGTAGGCAGGTGTGCCACCTTTTTTGGTATAAAATCTCATTTGCTTATATTAAGGTTATTGGTATATAGCATGGCAAGTGGATGATATCTGATGATCTTATTTGTCATATATGTATCACTCGAAAACACCTTCGAAAAACAGTTGCCATTGTACAGACTAGGCGGAAATGAAACCTGATACATCTGGCAGCATGGAATGAGAAATTGACATTAATTCATTTGAAATGTTCCATTACTCCAATTCAATGTATGGAAAGTAAGAAATTAATGTAATAAATTTCGTCGACTTAATCTCTTTTCATTGCTTCATACACAACCACGACGCTGGGTATAAAAATGAAAGTACATGCAATTCAAAGAAAAGAGGAAAGGGAATATAGATAAATTTTTTGCAATTCGCGCCGCTTAGTGCTAAACTGCACAACCACAACGTGTGAGTTATTATGTTTCTATTTCTGCGGTTTTGCCAATTATAGGCAGAGTTTCTTCTTCTTCATTACACGAAGCTAACATTAGAATATTTTTGCGACAAAAGCATTGGGCACAGTACAATTTACTTAATCGTTTAGAACACACGTGAGGTTTTGGGGCTAAAATACCGAGTTTTGTGCTCAAATACAAATTATCACAACGCATACAATTTTATTTCGCTAAGTAATTGTGCTTTAATTGGAAACTAATTAATATGCAAAAAATGTGCGATCACAACAAGCTTAAAAATTATGGCAATTTTATTGTTATTGCAGTAAGTGTTTTTATGAATGGAGATACTATAAACAAGAATTTTAAAGTTAAATGCTTTTATGTAATGCTAGGAAGTCAATGACCATAGAAAAAATGTAGAACTGGGCGTGTTGGAATTTTTTTTGCATTTATTGGTGTTTAGTTATTTATTTTTTTATTTATTTATTTATTTATTTGAAGTCAATTCAATTTAACAATTGTTTACAGACTACTTAAAGATAATAATTACATTGCATATTATACTATATATACATATTTAAATCAGCAGTATACATATATTAAATATATATATATATATATATATAAAATAAAAATCAACAGTTTACAATAACAATTGAACTGAATCTCTTCATTGCTCAAAAAAAGAAAACAGCAATGAAACAAATGCATTCTTGTTAAATTCCCGTAGCGCGCGCGGTAAGGGAGCATACAATGCATAATTTGTTTTGACCTTTTCTGGATAGAAAGGGTTAAAGCTACGTAAAGTCCTCCTTGGTACGAAAAAACGAATATCTTGCAATAAAGATGAACAATCAATTGTACCGTTGATTATATCAAAAACGAATGAAAGTGAAAGTATCTGTCTTCTTATTTCCAAAGGACGAAGTCTAATAAGTAGAAGGCGTGAATTGTAAGATGGCACCGGTTCAACGAAACTTAAAGAACGGAGAGCAATTTTTAAAAACACCTTTTGCACACGTTCAAGACGACCAATGAAAAAACTAGTATACGGCCTCCAAATGAAGGAAGCATATTCTAATCTAGAACGGACAAAAGATGTAAAAAGAAGATTTAAAGTATAGGGATCAGAGAAATTTGAGCTGTTTCTTCGAATAAAACCTAGAATTGAGTAATATAATTGATATGATTGTTAAATGAAAAGTTTGAATCAAATATAACGCCAAGATCTTTAATTTCTTGGACAGAATTTAAAACTGTATCTGAAATAGAATAAGAAATAGGCATTAAATTACGACTTTTTGAAAACGAAATATGAAAGCATTTATTTATATTGAGGGAGAGATGAGAATTTTGACACCAAAGAACCAATTTATCTATGTCAGCTTGGAGGTTTATAGCATCCGTTGAAGTATTAATTATTGAGAATAACTTTAAGTCATCGGCGTATAACAAAAATTTAGCTGATGAAAAACAAAATTGAATGTCATTAATAAATAAAATGAAAAGCAGGGGACCCAGGATACTACCCTGAGGAACTCCCGACGAGGCAATAAATGGTTCTGAAGAAGCGCCATCTACTAGCACAACACAACGTCTATTACTTAGATATGATTTAATCCAACTTAAAAAAGTAGAGTGAAAGCCCAGTTTTACAAGCTTATATAATAATATGTTATGCGAGACCTTATCAAATGCTTTCGAAAAATCTGTATAGATGCAATCTACTTGAGACCCAGATGAAAATGATTTAATGCAGTATTCAGTAAATTCGGCTAAGTTCGAAACTGTCGACCAGAAACAAAACCATGTTGACTAGCTGAAATAATATTTTTGGTTGCAAAATACATTTTATCCTTTATAATGCTTTCGAAAAGTTTAGATATAGCTGATAGCTTAGAAATTGGACGATAGTTACATACGTCGTTCTTTTTGCCACTTTTGAAAAGAGGAGAAATTGTTGTCAGTTTCCAATCATTTAAAAACGTTCCTGAACTTAATGATCTGTTAAAAATTGTTTTGAGATGTGTAATTATTGCAGGACAAGATTTCAAAAAAAATTACAGAAAGTCCATCTACATCCGTACCAGCAGATGGTTTCAGACTTGAAATTCCATTAGATATATCCTCTGAAGACAAAATCAAGCCGCCAAAATTAATGGCAGTAGGATGATTAAAAGAACGAAAACTTTCAGGGGCATCATCATCCCGAACAAAATTTGATTTAAAAAACCTGGCAAACAAATTAGCAATTTCACTAGGAGTACTTACCAATTCTCCTCCTAGTACTTACCAATTCTCCTCCTAGAGCACATATATCCACCGAGAACACATATTTGATTATCAGCAACTACGTTAACTATATTATCTGTATGTGATATGTTTAATGGCATAACTGCAGTAATAGGTAATAAGTAAATATTTAAACATATCTTAAAGTTTGAGTTACATGAATATTACTGGTTCTTAGGCATAAAGAACTGTGCTCTTGCTCAATGGTCCCAACTCAAAGTGAGTTCCAAGAGATAACCAAATTTAAAAGCATTTTAAAGGCTATTGTTAATTTAAGTTTCACAATGAGATCAATCAAAGTTGTTGAGTAAAATCAAGCAATATCAAAAACCACTTACAAAAGCAATCTTTTACCAAAAAAAAAAAAAAGAAGATGATCAACAGCTTGCTTTTACGCATTGTTTCCGCCTGGAGTTCTTTGTACAAGGATTCTGTTTGAGGAGACAGCTAGTGAAATTTTATGACAAATAATTTTCCAGAACATATTAAGCCTCTATCAAGTTTCAAAACACTTTTTTCGGACTTTATAAAATAGGGGTCAAAATCACTTCGTGGAGGTGTTAGCGGGTTAAAGTATTCTACGAAATTAAAGCTTGTGCAATTTTACTATATTTTTTATCAACATATTGCTATACGATATGTACATATTTTAACCCTTTTTTTCTTTATTTAAAAAACACCCATACAAAATTTCGCAAATTGTAATGACAATAACAAAAATTAAAGCCTGACTAACGAGTATTCATGAACATTGATGTGTAAACAGTTTCGAAATCAGATTTTTATTCCCTTTTCCTTATTCCTTTTTTCCCAGGTTTTCTTTGGATTAACATGGGACTATGGTTTTTATTATTTTTTGTTGTCATTGTTACTATTACTATTTTGTTGTTTTTGTTCGTTTTGTTTTGGTTTCTGATTTTTGATTTTTGATTTTCTACCCCCTCATGTTCTTCTGCCTTTCTTCTTCGTCTTAGTCTTGCACTCTTTTTGCCTTTACCTTTCCCTTTCTTTTCCCGTTTCTCTTTCAGTTCCGTTTCCTTTTTCCTCTTTATTTTCCCTTTCCCGCCACATTTCCTCTTCCGTTTCCCTTTTCCTATCGCTCTGACTTACCACTCCGTTTCTCCGCCCTCCTATTGGTTGCCTTTTCCCTCTCCAACAATCTCTATCTTTCTTCTTGCCTCTCCCGTTCCATGTTAGTTTCCTTTTTCCTTTCCTTTTTCCCTTTCTTTTTCCTTTTAATTTCCCATTCCCTTTACCTAGAAAACCGGTTTGAACATTACATCGAACAGAGCTCTATATTGAAGCCATGCTTTCCTCCATTCATTTGAAACCAAAATCGCTCAGAAATATTACATTTACATCAGGGTTCACATTTGGATGTTTACACATCAAAAAATTGGCCACAGGGATTTTGCTCCCTCGGTTTGGGGATTTCACTATATGAATTTCCTTCTGTTTGGGAGTTACTCCGCCCCAAAAGTGTTGTCGCACAGTGTTATTATCAAGTTGGACAGTTAGATTAGATTGCAGTTGCTGCTGGTATTTATAGACGAGCACACATAGAGCCCTATTCTTATACCACGAGGATCTTAAGACCCGCGGAAAAATCGCACAGAAGGTGTTCTGTAGTTTCTGATTCTGCTTCGGCCGCAAGAGCTTTGTAAAAGTCCTCGAAGGAGGCATACACATCTTTTTCCGTACTGAAATAGTTCAGCCTTCAGGTCAGGCAGGCGGACTGCAATTCGGAGCCCCCAACGAGCACCAGTCAATAGTTAACAACCACTCCCAATATGCAAAAATATTAGATATCGTCGCTATAGAAGAAAAAAGACGCAAACTGTTTTGTTGAGGAAGAAAGACGCAAACTTTTTTTCTTTCAAAGAAAGACGCTTTAAAAATATATTTCGAAAGAAAGACTCTATTTTTTTTTAATACGTAGAAAGACGCTTTTTTTTTTACTATAAAGAAAGACGCATTTAAATATTTTTTAGGAAAGAAAGACGTATTCGATTTTTTATTTTTCTTTGTCAATATTAATGCTAATGCGTCTTTCTTCGCAGTTAATAATGCTAATGCGTCTTTCTTCGTCGAAATATTTTATAATGCGTCTCTGTTCGTCGACAAATTACTGACATGCGTCTTTCTTCTTCCGGAGCGACGATATATGTTTATGTACATAAATACTTACATGCATATATGTATACTTAGCTAAACACATAAGCGGTGTTAAAAATACCGTTTAACAACATCGCATTTTTGCTATTATATAAAGGCATCCGGTATCCACATCCAAGTCAATCACATAATTGTAGACATATTTATGCAAATATTACTACCTAACTATGTAACTTCTAAAGCATTTTTACTTTCAGTTAATAACATTTAGCCTAAAAGCACACTATGTCAATACAGCTGCCATTTCAAATCGAAACTTGGCTTTCGCCAAAGCACAAGCCATGAAGCAATCCGGTGACAATCCCGGTTCAAGCTCTTATTTTCAACGTGATATCTACGGTATGTACAAGCGCAGCAGCAACAACAAGTTGGCAAGTTAAGCTTTATGAGCTTTATTTCCACTAATAAAACACCTTTTATACGTTCTCACTGTAGGCCCCAATACTTATGCATTTGGCTTTGAGGTGAACGACAATCGCACTGGAAACGTGCAATTCCGCGATGAACGACGCTGTGCGAATGGAAGCGTTGAAGGCTCTTTTGGACATGTGAGCGCCGATGGACGGCTGATTGTGACACATTTTTTGGCAGACAGTGAACGTGGTTTTCTGCACGATACGCGTACGTTTGAGGCAGGCCAAAAGGCAGAGGAGCCATGGAAAGCACATTGGCCCGCAAAACATCCACAAACACGGGTACAAACGGGATCGCAGAATATGAGCGCTGCTGCTGCTGGGACTTACGATAATGATTTGCATTTGAATGTGATAAAAGATGATTTAGCAGCGAATCTAGCGAATGCGGCGAGTCAGTATGGCATCAATTCGAATACAACAGCGGTGAAAGAAAAGCAAGCAAATGCGATTGGAAATGTTGCGGTGGAAGAAATTATCAACGGTGAAGTGCCGCTGCCAGCTGTACCGGCTAAAACGGAAACACACATCGGCTTTACGACAATCAATGACTTGCCTTTACTACCACCCGACTTTCCGATTGTTCCGTTTGAATTGCCAGCAATGCTGAGTGCGAGTGAATCAAGTGGCGAACAGAAGCAGCCAGCAAGCGATGATAATGAGAAGAAGGAGAAGGAGAAGGAGAAGGAGAAGGAGAAGGAAAACAAATATAATGCTGCCAAGCTGAATAATGCGGAAAAATCTTTACCTGTTGATATGCTCAAGAAAAGTGCCGACAGCGCTAGTGATTTCAAAGCAATCGAGCCTGAAGTTGAAGCAACTGACTTGGGTGAGAAGAAAGCCGCAGTAAATGTCTCTGAACTCCTTTTGCCACTGCCACTAACGTTGACAATGGTCGATATGTCAAGTGTTGCCCCAAATGGCAATAAGCAATGGTATCAGCAACTTGTTAATGAGACAAGAAATGATTTTGTAATAAATTAATAAAATAATAAAATAAAAAAAATGGAAAATATGATTAATTTTATTTTATTAGTATTCTTATATGAATCTATGTAACTTGGTCGCTTTGGTACCCAATGCTCCGGTATGAATATTACTTTCAGTAACAGGAATAAGATAACACTATATTTAAAACAATTTTGATTTATATCGACTTAGTCCACTTTAGAAAACTGCACTGTTATATGTTTGTCCATTATTCATGCCACTACTGGCCCCACTTATGTATTTCCTTCCGCCAGTAAGTGACCAGAAAAATCGGAAGCAATGTAAGCAGCAATTGTGAAGATGTGGCATAAATCCAATTAAGTGCAAATAAAGTAGGTATATAACATATGAAATAGAAATGCATACATGAATAGCAATAATCGTGATTGATTGAATTTCCTGTTGCACACAAAAAATATTTTCACATTCGCGTGTAAAATAAATAATAGGAAATACATAATAGAAAATTGTAAGTAAGTGTATTTTATAAGAAACGAGCAGATCAATAAAAGACTAAGTAGTACATAGAGTCGATGAAAACTGCAGATGAGTCTGCTTATAGATGAATTTCGATATTTAATATTTAATTATAATATGTATTTAATTATAATAATGCACTATGGGCAAACATTTTGATGTCACGGCATAAAATACGTCCAGCCCAGCTAGCATCACCAAATTTGTGGCACAGATCTCTTCTGTCAAAGTTTTTTATACTGGAAAAAATTGGGGTTCTTGACCCCCTTTTCCAGTGACCCCTCTATAAGGTGGATTTTTTCCGAACTGTAATCGTACTGACCAGGGCTTTAATTTCAATATCTGTACCGGTTCTCAAGATAATTACCAAAACGTGCCATAATGCATTTGAGGCAACATATGTACTTTTATGTAAAAGTAAAGAAATAGCTTTTGCAAAAATGATAAAATGGCCTGATTTTTGATTATTATTTTCTGTGGCCCTTTGCATTCTTTGTATAAAGATTTTGTCTGAATGGAATCGCCAGTGAAATTGTGTGGCGAATAATTTTGTGGAACATATTAACCCTCTATCCGCATTTTGAATTTATATTCTCTCCATGTGTTTCCGAAAAGGGTTAAAAACAGGCATTTTCGTTGGGATTAGAGGGTTAAAGTCTAACGGAAGGAAATTGCTTGTTAAATTCTGTAGAAAAAGTTCGAGCTCAAGAACTTCATTTGGGGTAATTTTTATAAGAGATATTTTCGATGAAGTAATTGCACCTCGCGCTAAAACTATAAAATTGTAATAATAATAAAATGGCGCTATTATAACTCTGACGGGTTTTATGGCCGAGCTTCTCTCCCAATTCGAGGTGTGCTCCTTTTTTTGTTTTTCCTACTAATTGGGTGGACCTACAGTTTTATGCCGGCTCCGAACGGCGAATGCATTTTTTGTGAGAAGCTTTTTCATGGCAGAAATACTCTCGGAGGGTATGCCGCCCGCTGCCGAGAGGTGACCGCTGCTCTTAAAAAACCCAATAAAATTGTAACCCCCCCTAAAAAAAGCTCAGACCCTCTAGACTAGTGCTCTGTTCGGTAAAGCTGGTCTGGGAGACATAATTACTGGCGTTTGTTCGTGTTGAGTAAATTTTTTGAAAATTTGTTGGATTGTGTTATTATTTTCCTTACTTACAAAATTTTCTATAAAAAAATATAGTTTAAAGAAAAAGTTTTTAACGTAATATAAATTTCACTGTTTTAGAAGTGGTAATACGTACTAAAAAAAATATATAAATATTAACAGTTGTTTACACATAAACAGAGCTGCCAGCCATAATAATTTTTTTTAAATATTTTTTCTCAATATATTGAGAACTTAATACCGTAACAAAATTTTTAAAAATCTCAAGCTGAAAATTTATGCCGCTCAAATAGAAAATTTGCCCATAGTGTAATGTAATCAGACCTGAGTAATATCAAGTACCAGTACGACTTGTGACAAGTACATTTTAAAGGAATTGCTCTGGTACTGGTACTGGCATTGCCAAAATGTTTAAGTACAAGTACAAGTACAAGTAATTGCAAAATAATTGAAGTTTTAGCAAATACTTCAAAGTATTTGAAGAGAATTGAAAATACTTGAAAAGATTTAAAAAATTTCCTTGAATCGATTTTTCAATTCTTTTCAAGTACTCTCAATTACTTACAATCTTGGAACCAATATTTAAAAAAAAATTACAAAAATTAACGATATTTAATATTTTTTACATGTCGCCTGTAGTCCATATTATGTTTATTTAAAAAAATGCATTTGAAATTTAACACAAATAAATATTTAAATTTAATTTAAAACAAAAAATAATAATTCACCATAAATAAAGTTATAAGAAAAAATATAACGTATCTTAATCCTAAATATCTAGAAAAACTGTCGAAATTCGACAGTAGGCGCACTCTAGTTTTTTTTTAAATATTGGTTTCAACTTGACGTTCCGTCGTCGATTGTAAGTAATTGAAATTACTTGAAAAGAATTGAAAAATTAATTCAAGTACATTTTTCAATTCTTTTCAAGTACTTTCAATTCTTTTCAAATACATTGAGCTATTTGCTAAAACTTCAATTAATTTTCAATTCCTTGTACTTGTACTTGTACTTGTACTTGTACTTGTACTTGTACTTGTACTTGTACTTGTACTTGTACTTGTACTTGTACTTGTACTTGAATATTCTGAAAGTACTTAGTACGGACTAATTACTTCAAGATCAAAATATAAAGTATTTAAGTACGTAAGAGTCCAATTAATACTCAGTATTACCCAGGTCTGAATGTAATACAAATTGTACACTTTTCCAACGAATTGGGTAAACCTACAATTTTATACGTACACCGAACAGCAGATGAATTTTTCGCGAAAAACTTTTTTATGGCACAAACGCACTCGAAGACAAACATCTGCTTAACTTTTTTGTATCTTCTTTAGGCTAAATGTTGGCATATTTACGTATGCTTTTAAACTGTGAATGCATTCAAATATTTTCGAAAAAAGATAAAAAAAAAGAAAGCAATGCGTAATCGTTTTTTGGAATTGAAAATATGCGTTTAAATATGTATGCCGTCACCTACTGCGAAAGCCAAATAGGGCGCAGATCACGAGATCCATCTAATTATGTATGTATGTATGTATGTATATATATAGGAATTTGGCCGCTGTGGTGCAGTGGGTAGTTTGCTCGCCTGCTATACCAGAGATCTCGGGTTCAAACCCCCAGTTCGAGCAAACACCAAAAAAATTTCCAATTAATAAAAATCCAATTATTGGGGTTTTTAATAGCAGCGGTCACCTCTCGGCAGTGGGCGGCATACCCCCAAAGTGTATTTCTGCCATGAAAAAGCTTCCCACAAAAAATGCATTCTCCGTTCGGAGCCGGCATAAAACTGTAGGTCCACCCAATTAGTAGGAAAAACAAAAAAAGGAGCACACCTCGAATTGGGAGAGAAGCTCGGCCACAAAACTCGTGAGAGTTATAATAGCGCCATTGTATTATATTACGTATATAGGAATGGATGTATCGCATCGCCTGTTTATAAAATGTGGAGCAGTCAACTGATTGGAACTGTTCGATTACAATACTGTCAAAGTGCACACACTAACTTTAAAATGGTAAATATTGCGATAAGCAAGCATACGTACAACAACAACTTTAACAGAAATATAGTAAAAACAAGAACAACAACAATAAACAAAAAAATCGCATAAATTGCGCATGCAGTGGAAAAGCTATTAGAAGCGCCAATTCGTGTGCGCCGGCTAATGATGATGGCCTATTAAATGTTGAACGTATGCAGCAACGGCAACAGCAACAGCAGACAACACTCACTCACGTTCACACACCAACGCATTTCACCTGCAACACACATTTCATACATCTGTTTGTATGTTTGTGTTTTGCTTTTTCAACAGTTTGCTTGTTTGTATGTATGTCGCCACTACAGCCCGCCATCGCACGAATCGTTTGCGCGCATGCGCGGCATGCCACGGCGCAATCACCCGGAAGATATTCCAAATATTTCACCTGCTTCACATACACACATACTAGTCACAACAATTGTTCCAACACGAGTGAATTGCTATTGCTGCTGCTGTTACTGCTGCAACAAACAAACTTTGTGTTGCTTTGTCGTTGCAGCTGTGATTGGCCATTATTTTAGCCATTCAATTGCTCTTGTTATAGTTTCTTTTACCCCATAAAATAATTTCAATACAATTTCGTATGTGTAAAAATATGTTCGTGTTGAAAATGCAATGTGCTGGTGCCTTTTTGAATGAATGATTTTCTTCTATGTATATACATATGTATGTACATACATATATATTTGTTGGGACTATTTTTGCACATTATTGCTTGTTTTATTTCTATTTGCTGTTTTGAAATAGAGGATCGCGTGCAACTGAAATTTATAAGCAAAAATCATCGCACTGCATTGCAATCAAATGTGTGAAGAAAAAGTAATTTGGTTTGTGTTTTACTGAAGTTTTTTGTACATTGTTTCAAAGTACTGAAATCAGCTTAAGCTAGTTAAATCTCACTTTCATTATTTAATATTTAAAACCTTTTATCATTTCATTGTTGTGCAATGATGCAATTGCTCCAATTTTATGATTTTATTACACTTCAGTAGCGTTGACTTATCCACCGCAATGTGACCACAGCTAATCCTGCCAACAATTTTCCTTCGTCCTTTCTTTTCACTTCTCTTTATTTCCTTTAGTAGTAATTTTAAGTTTTATGTATACGTATATGTATAGTTCTAAGCTACGTAAATACATTGTTAAGAATATTAGATGTGTTACATTATGTCTTAAGTTGATGTGCATATAAAAGATGTTTACTCTTAGTTGCACATGTTTGAAATCAATGAATAAATGAATAAATGAATAAAATGAAAAATGAATAAAAATGAATTATGACTTCTACAAAAAGGGTTGCCACCTGCTTAAAAATTTCAATTTAGGAAGGGAAAGGAAAGGAAAGGAAAGGAAAGTAAAAGTGGCGGAATGGGCAAAAGAACAGGAAACGAACGGGGAATGGTAAGTAGAAAGTGTGCGGAAAATAAAAAGGATAAAGGGAAAAAGGAGACGCAAGTAAAAGAGAAAGAGTAAGGGAAAGAGAAGGAAAGCTTGAAAGAGAAGTAGGAGTCCAAAAAATGGCATTTTGGATGTCGATAGAGGGTTAAATTTTTCTAGAAAAATTCAACATAAAGCTTCACTCTGGGTTTCCTTAGACAAAATAGCCCGTAACTATTTGCTTTACTTTATATTTTATTAACAAGAAACTATGGGCCTAAAGCCGTTTTAAATTCTGAAAATTTTATGTGGAAATCTCTTATACAAATAATGAAATATTTTGTATTAGATTGGCATATAAAGACCAGTCGATCTTCTTACGCGTAAGCTAGAGTAAACTTCCGCGAAATTTTTCAGATTTTAAAAGCAAAAATTAATATTCAAATGTGACAAAACGTTTTTGAGGTTTTCCACGCTCAAGTTATCGCATGATTTCATTGGTCCAAATTTCGACCACGGGCGATACTAGTTAATATATGCAATACTATCATTAGACACCTGGAAAAGCTACTAAGGTTTTAGTAGGAGATTGCTGTTTTATGTCCAGAGTTTTTTTATATGCAAATATGACAATTTAAAAACTTTTACTATACGCCGCACTACTCGTACTATTGAATCACTTTAATATATGTACATATCAGACCTACAAAATACTCAGTATATACTGGTACCAAGTACCAAATAAGTACAAGTAAAAGTACTTATCAATGTAGACGCAAGTACTTTTTTGACAAACTATTTCAGATGGTTTCAAACAAAAAAATATCTGTCTGTAGTCTTCAGCCAGGCTCGTAGGTAGGATTTTTTTCTGGGAGGAGATTTCTGAACAATGTACTAAATATTAGTCTCCTTAGGCAATGCTATTTTTATTCCATTTCTGGTATGGATACAAATGAAGGGGAGCCGCGAACGCCATTTTTGCGTATTACATTTAAAATCACTTTCTCGTTCGATTTTTAACTGCATATTATACTAAAATTGTTAAAATTTTAGCATAGATCAATTAAAGAAACATTTTCTAATAGAAAAGGAGAGGGGAGGGTGAGGGAGAGGCAGAATAAACATTGATGTTCTTTACTTATTAAAGCGGGCGGAGCCGAATGTAAAAGCTAGTATATACCATACCAATAGTCTAAATGGCACCCAATGAGATGTAAATACCAAATAAAATTGTTCTAGTAGTTTAAAAGTTGAATCTGCGCAAAGAATGTGCCATGAGATTTTTATATATATAGATATATATTAGGGCGGGTCGATTTAAAAATCGGTCACTGCTCTGTGGAAATCGTATTTTAGGGATCAAAATAAGAAACTTTGCCGAAGGAACCATACCTCTAAAACGAATTCTGATGTCCCCCAATTCGGGTCGAACTTTTGGGTAGGAAATTTGGTATCTCAGTCACTAATATAGCTGGAGGGATGAAATTTTACCCACGTGTTGATCTCAGGCCCCTATGAAGAAATTTGATGAAATCTTGGAAAATGGGCGGTGCCACGCCCACTATTAAGGGTCAAACAGTGAAAGTTTTATATGTCATAACTCAAAAACCATTAAAGATATATCGATGAAATTTGGTACGCGTGATTTACTTACTTAGGCAAACGTTTGCACGGAAAATAGTTAAAATCGGTTCACGAGATATGGCTTAAAATCTCTTATTAGGTCACTTTATAATACACATATATAAAAAAATAGAGAAATCCCAATTTCGAACGCACGATATAGGTTAGTAAATCGCCGTGGCCTAACATACATACACATATGTATGTACATAGATAAAATTACATAAAAATTTCCTCAATAGAACAAATTTATTATAACTTTAAAGTTGGAGAGGAGGGCTGTAGCTCCCAAAATCACCCCCAACTACGTGCCCCTTTACGATTAAAGACAGATTCCTTCATTTTTGTGTCATTTGAATTATCGTCAAATTATTTTTATTAATTAATAATTTTTAATATTGAAAATATTTTAAAATTTCAGATTTATTTTGCTTCAAATGCAGTTTTCGAAGAGATCATCTTTACGTTTTTATGCATATGTATTTATTCTTATAACGGATACTGAGTGTGACCATCTGGCGGCCCCAAAACATTCAAAAAGTGCATGGATATTTCATTATCTAGTTCAAAAAACTTAAGTGCGACGCCGGGCATTATATACCCGACTTCGCGTTTAAGTTGCTCTTTTGTAATAAGCGGAACTTTTGTATCAATGATTGAAATAACCTTGACTGGAGAAGCTGATCAGCCGAGACAACATTTTAATAAATAATTTAAAAAATCGTCTGATTTTTACACAGAGGTTATACAAATGAAAACGAAATATTTAACGCAATTAAGTACCACTTAAGATTTCAAATGTATAGGCGAGTGTTTTTGTCAATTTGTTTTTTATTATGACCTTTTTTGCTTCAATATGGGAACCTCGACGTACGAAAGAGCCCCTAAAAGGCGTATTTCTTTTTAAGTTATATATTATTTTTTCTTCAATATACATATGTATGTATGTGAGTTTGGAGAATTTTTCCACCATAAATTTTGTTATGCTCACTTGAGATCCACTCAGTGATATTTACATAACAGTTGTGCTCAACGGATGCGACTTCTGATCCCGCCCATTGTGCTTCATGTGGATCTTGAGCCAGCATACATATGTAGGAACATATGTACATACTCGTATGTAAACCACTGATACAATTTTCAAGGTCGCCAAAGTCGATTATAAAAATTTAAAATTTAAATTCTTCTAAATACATAGCTCTTTTAAGGAACACTATTTATGCAAGGGATATTGGAAATTACTTATTTAAGGGGCCGTACGAATTGTTTACTGATTTTCTGTGATTTCCGGGACTAGTAAACGTTCATTTAAGGAGCCCTAAAGTGAATTTTTCACACATTTAAAAGACACTTTTATCCACCGCTGGAGCTTCTGTGTCGATGAAACCGTGTTATAAGCTACTATTACGTGATAAAACCCAACAAAACCCTGCGTATTCGCAGACGAAGGGTATACTCACAACTTGGTATACCTCAATTGTTTTTGATTTCAAATTTTTGTTTCAAATTTTTGTTTCAATCAAAACATTCAGAAAAGCAAAACAAAAACACAGATATGTGTAAGTACTTAAAAAGTACTTATCAGTAAAGTACTTGTACCTGTAAATTTCAAGTACAAGTACTGAAGTACTTGTACTTGTACTCGAATTTCGAAGTACTGAGGTACTGGTACTTGTACTTGTACTGGTACTTGCACTTTACAGGTCTGGTACATATATACGAGTATAATGTATATTAGATTGTAAAAGGCCGCCCCTAAATTTGAAGCTTATATTGAGAGGATTAAAGACAAAAATTTTATTTTTTTTTTCTGATCCCTCGAAATATCGCCGAAATTGTTTTCTTTATTGTAACTTTTTTATTTGACTTCAGAGTTCAAAAGGACATTTGAAGAATATATAGAGCTTCGAAATACGAAAATAAAATATAATAAAAATCGGATGTTAAATAACAATATAAGCTTCAAATTTAGGGGTGGGCTTTCACAACTTTACATATACTGAATTGCTTAAAAGAAATGAGTTAAATAATAGCTACATTAAATATTCGTAGTGACGTAACTTCTTTGTTTATTAATTTAGTAAAGCCGTTTCAAGGGAACATTGTCATGAATTTGAAGCACTTTCATTTGGCAAAACAAAGAGGACAAATAAGTTAGCTGACCCATCTATGTGAAAACAACTTCAGAGCTCAACAGGACATTAGAAGAAAATGTAGAGCTTCAAAATACGAAACTAATGACTAGTGCAACCAAATATATGCAATGTCATATTTTTTCTGATTCGTTCTATTGAAAAACTTTTAATTTATAAATATGTTTCTACAGAAAAACAAGTGGTTGACGTATATTTTTTAGAGCATATTTTAGCATATTTTAATAATGACAGAATATTTTACTTGTAAATGCATATTTTGTCATATTTTACATCTTTGAGGAAAATCATAGGCCCGGTTTCACCAACCGGTCTCAACTTAGTTATGCCGATTTTTTTAAGTTTTCAGTTTCACCATGCAACTGAGCTAAGTCACAAGTTAGTCAGCTTTTGTCTTGACTAAAATAAACTAAGAATTTGAGTCGCTTTAGCAAATTCAACAGCCAAAAGAGCGACAAAAAAATGCGCAAATACAGCAACCAAAACAACCAAAAAAAAAAATTAAAGCGTGAATAACGGGTATTCATGAATATTGATGTGTAAACTATTTCGAAATCGGATATTTATTCCCTTTTCCTTATTCCTTTTTTCCTGGTTTTCTATGGATTAAAAGGCGACTATCGTTTTTGTAATTTTTTGCTGTCATTGTGACTGCTACTATTTCGTTGTTTTTGTTTGTTTTGGTTTTTGGTTTTTGTCTTTTGGTTTTTTATGTTGTTTTGTTTTGTATTGCTTAGAAACATGCAAGATCATCCGAGTCCACGTTTGACCCATATCTGGAGACCCGGCCTATGGGTCACAATGAAAAGAGTTTCATATCGAAGTCCTGCTCAAAACCTTTCATTTGATACCAATATTTCCAGAAACATTCAAGGATCATCCGGGTCCTCCTTTTGACCCATATATGGAGACCCGGCCTAGGGGTCGCAATTAAAAGAGCTTCATATCGAAGTCCTGCTCAAAACCTTTCATTTGATACCAATATTGCTCAGAAACATTCAAGGATCATCCGGGTCCTCCTTTTGACCCATATCTGGAGACCCGGCCTAGGGGTCACGATGAAAAGAGCTTCATATCCAAGTCCTGCTCAAAACCTTTCATTTGATACCAATATTGCACAGAAAATTAGATAGGTAGATGTAGGTGTGCATATCCATACATTTGCATACATGTTCAAACCAGGGTTTGAATTTGCTTGCTGCAAAACAGCAATAGACGATGTTTTTTGCTTATTGCTGAATTCAGCCGAGCCAAAAACGAAAACACGAATCATTCGCTTCAGTTTTCAGCTGAGTCGTGTTTGCTTGTATAGTTAAGCCAAGCAACTCAATTTGAGAGGATTGCTTTTACTTCCAGCAATTAGTTAAGTAGTAAATTTTTGCTTACAGTTGCTTATTTTGCTGAAACTAGTTTTTAAGCAAAATTCAACATGAAAAGATGTTTACAAATGGACATACATACATATTATGTGTACATACATACATACACATAAGTAAATATGTATAAAAAATCGAAATATGCGTAAACAAATCGTTTCAGCATAATAAGCAAAAGCAGAAAAAATGCAGACACAACTAATTGCTGGAAGTAAAATGAAATCCCCCAAATCGCGTTGCTTTGCTTAACTATACAAGCAAACACGGCTCAGCTGAATACTTGGCTGGCCGAGTTTGCTAATTTACTTTTCGTTAGCAAAAGCAAAGCAAAAGCAAATGCAGCAAAAGTAGCTAAGCAATTTCAAACCCTGGTTCAAACAGGTTGGTCCTTTTTATTTTGCCTATTTGTCGCATTGTTGCAGAAAACAAGAACAACAACAACTTCACTTCGCTTCGTTGCTGTTGTTGTTGATATTTGCATTTGCACGGCTATGCATGCAAGCATTTGTAAGTACATGTCTATCTACCTACCTACCACTGACAGTGCCAAGCGATTCACACGGACCCCAGTTGGAAAAGGTAATGTATGGTCATCTATAAATGGATATAAAGGCCATAGGATCTATACATTCCAGAATGCATGATTTTTTTCATTGTGATGTCCTAGGGAAGTCATGCATCCACTTTTCCCTGCCAATGTAAGGCAAAAAGGAATGTTTGGATGAGAGTCGCTCTTGCCGTGATCTCAGTGTCGGTTTATTTTCTCACTTAAAAATAAAAAAAAATACTTTTTTTGCATTTTTCTCTTCATTCTCTCTCCATCCGATTTCCAACTAGAAATATGTAACTTCACTCCAGCTTGTTCTTCTCTGCTTCTCTCATTGTCGCACCATCTTCCCCTTCACTGCTTCACCCATGTGGGACATTCAACATTATATTGATCTTTAGTGCCGTTTTTATGCGTCCGTGTGTTAAAATAGACTCTGTGAATTGTTGTCGTCATTGTAAAAAAGAAAAACTAGAGAAAACCTGATTCTCCTAATTGTTTTTTTTTTTTTTTGCTAGATTCAATGTTATAGCTGAGAGCCGATGGCTGACCTCTTCGCTTACCTTGGGTTGCATTCTGGAATGTATCCGATTTCCTATAAGTTGGAAGGTATAGCTGAGAGCCGATAACTGACCTCTTCGCTTACCTTGGGTTGCATTCTGGAATGTATCCGATTTCCTATAAGTTGGAAGGTATAGCTGAGAGCCGATGACTGACCTCTTCGCTTACCTTGGGTTGCATTCTAGAGTGTATCCGATTTCCTATAAGTTGGCAGCCACACAACATAGATTTTAGATGAAATCATAGTTTTTTTTTGGAATACATACTATAATGTAAATTTTTCGTACATCTTTTCATGCGTCCGCAAGGTCATGCATGACCACCTTTCCAACTGGGGACGCAGCAGTGCACTAACACAAAGGTCATTTACGTTTACGCGTAAACTTTACCTGTTTTTCGAAATCACTCGTAGCTACAGCAAAGATGTTTACACATCAAAAACAGCATTTGCCATAAAAGCTGGCAGGATTGCTGGTAGCAAAACTATTTTCTTAGACTAGTTGGTGAAACCCAAAAGTAAGTTAGCCCCAAATCTGGGCTAACTTAAGTCGAAACTTAGTTTTAGCTTTAGTCACGTTGGTGAATCCGGGCATTATTATTTCTGCTAAGTTATAGAAAAAATTTCAGAATAAGTGCGCAAAAATGCAACCATGTCCTTGGACATCTTTCGATTTAATTATCAAACTATCGAAACATTTATGCAAATCTCATTTTATAACGGCACTTGAAAAATTTCAGTTGTTTTTGAATTCTCTGGTTTTTTTTCTGCTAGCGTTTTCTTATTTTAAGAAACGGTAAGTGCTTGTTGAAATTGAGATTGAAAATATATACATTTATGTATGTACATATGCAAATTCTTACAGATAATGCCAAAAGCTAAACAAACTATTTCGGGAAAGCTGAAGCAGATCGTTAAGGAATTTCCCGATCTTCAAACTGACGGTGAGGTGCTGATTTGCAAGTTATGCAGCAAGACCTTATCATTCAAGAAAACATTTCTTGTAAAGCAGCATGTGCAGAGTGAAACTCAAACGATCACTAAATTTGTCACAATCACAAAGCTTTGTAGCGAATAGCTTGACACCGTCATATGTCGAATTCGCAAAGGATTTGTGTAAAGCATTTGTATGTGCAGATATACCCTTATATAATATAAGTAACATAAATCTAGTGCAGTTTTTTGAAAAAATGGGTTTCCCAGAAAATACCATGTGAGACAAGCCTTCGAACTACTTATGTTAAGCAACTATATAGCAATACTATGGAAAAGATACAATCGCTATTAAAAGACCACTTTATTTGGATTGCGATTGATGACACTACAGATTCTGCAGGTAGATATGTGGCAAATGTTATAATCGGAATTTTACATGAAAACTTTGATATATCTAAGCAAAAGTTTCTTTTGAACGTTGCAGTATTGGAAGCTGCAAATCAAAAAAGAATTGCTCGGCTTTCGATGAATCTGTAAAGCTTTTGGGAGAAGGCTTCAATAGAGATTATATTCTTTTATTTCTAAGAGACGCCGCACCATATTTTTAGGTGGTGAAAAAGTATGGAACATATTACTGTGGCGTCAATTAACGAAAATTTTCCCGAATTTGTTACAGAAACGCACTTCCGATGTCTTGTGCATTTTTGCAATTTTCTGGGGCATATTTTTGATTTATATGTCATATTTTATTGGCATATATTGCCTTTTTTGTAGCATATTTTAATTTTTTTGAAGCATATTTTTGGTTGCCCTACTAATGACGTATCAATTTTAAAAATCGGATGATAAATAACCAGGTTACAAGAAAAAAAAAACGATTTCGGCGGTATTTCGCAGGATCAAAAAAAAATTTTTTTTGTGTCCCTTAACCCTCTCAACATAAGCTTCAAATTTAGGGGCGGACTTTTACAACTTTTTTTTTTCGTATGGGGACCAACCCAGTCTAATGTATATGTACATACAGATAACCATGTACGTAACAATTTTCTTAGTATGTGTATTAGTTTACTACGCGTATTTAAAAGTTGTCATAACTGTCATGGCAGCAAGCCAATTTTTAATGGAATCGCTAATTCACTACAATCCACATCACACACAAAATGCATTTAATTAAGTCACTTCCGTTACAAACACGAAGCCAAATTGTCTGTTTCTTCGCCAAAGACATTAACAAAATAATTTCAGTAACTAATATGGACTATTGCCAAATGATGTCATATTGTACACCTGTTTCGAGTTTATCTATATTAGCATATGTTTGTGCATAAGAGTATATGTAAATATATTTACAGAAAAACGCAATTGGAACTAGGCCAAATGGAAGCAGTAAACAAATTAGCCTTCTTAAATTAAACGAGCGATTTAAATGGCTGAATGCACACTAAATGCACATTAACTGAAAGTGTTGCTAAAATTTAAAAATGAAAAAAGTAGTAAGAAAAAACAGACAGCAAACTCGTAGAGAAAAATTTTCCAATTGAAAAACAAGATCAGGTTTATTTAATGCTTTGCACAAAGGGGCCACATGTCCATACACTCAGGCAAATTTTGGGTACTACCCCATGTCATAGCATTAAAGGGGATGAACTGAATAGCAAAGTAAGGTACGACGTATAAGAATCGAACTCTGCAAAGAGGATAGTAATGACTTTGAGAAAGCACTTCTAAGCTAAAGCGACGTGTTAAAATGATTGAAGGAAGATCAAAGAAACTAATTCAGCTACGTTGTCTATCTTCACGTCAATTGGTTTGTCTCGTAGCGAGTACATGCCCAATGTTTCTCGAAACCAATATAATGGTCCATCGGTCAATAAATCCTTAACAAGTATTTAGTTACATACTTACATAAAAAAGCAACGTTAATTTGTATACGCATATACATAAATGCGTGCCTTGCTAAAACATGTTTGATGTATACATGTGAAAAGTCTATCTGACGTCCTTAACATTGACCTACTGGGCTTGGAACGCAAAGATTTTGGCACCCTTTTTTTCTAAACCGGCTGACCGGCCAAGTGTGAGTGAATATTACGAAGAGGCTGTGCAGATTCCAAATAAAATGTATTATCTATTATATGATTTTCTCACTTTTTAATGCCGCATATGTACATACATTTGTATGTATGTAAGTATGTAAGTATGTGTTTGTATGGTTGATAGTAAAGCGCGACGCTTCTAGTGCCACGCCAATGGAATTGCAAATGCAATTTATTATGCACTGCCGTGGTATTTTATTGAAAACTGGTTGGTGACAGAAGAAAGACATGCATATGTATGCAAGTAGAAATACATATATATATAAGATAAAATTTATTTTAGAGACTAATGGATCTATTGAATAGATCACAAGATTTTCTTGTATGGCAAGTATATACATATACTTATGTTTGTATATAATCGTATTTATCGGCGTCCGCCATTGCACGCTGCTGTTGCGATAATTCGCCTACAGGCCAATGAAATGGAAAAGTGGTAAAAGGCGTTTTGGTCGCCAGTTTTCTTGTGTGATAGATAAAAACGAGATATTTCATAACGTCCGGTTTGTTTGAGGGGGGGAGGTGCCAGCTACTCAGCTACTGGGATACGGTAGTTTTCATAAATTATTTGTTTATTTGTTTTTTTTTATGTCATAGTTTAAATACGAGTATAAATGAAAGAAGTAGCTTGTTGGTATAGTTAAATTTGCTTTTAGCACAGAAGCTAATATCTGTGATCACAAGCCATAATCGCCTAAGTGGTAAAATATGCTTTTGAAATAAATTGATTTTTTCTTGATTTTCTTGATTGTTTCTTGAAAAATCATAAAAGCTTGATAAAAAACTAACAATGCAAAGGCGATGGGTTCTTCACAATGTTACGATTAAATGTTGTAAATAAAACAAAATTTTATTTGGGGTGTTACATTAAATTTAATAAACCTCTTTGATAAAATGAAGTTATAAGCAGAAGTATTTTACAGAGTTTATAGAGCAGAATAAAGTGTAATATATGTATAAATCAATTCTTCCTTAAGTCGACTTAGGTGGTATTGATGTAACCACAGGTATTAGAAAATGCAAAATCAAGCAATCAATCAAATGTTTATAATTTTGAATGTTAATTTTATTAATTTTATTTAAAACTTATAATAAAGTCCACGAGACTAAGAAATGTTAGTTTAGTACAAGATTAGTAGAAGGAATCAGAGCTGTAAAAATTTACAGTCATTATTAGGGCATGGAAATCTATGCAAATACATGTTTTTCTTAGATTTAGGTAGAGCAAAATAAATAAACAATCTTTGCGAATCGTGAAATTGTCTTAAAAATGGCATTCAAATGTTTTCGCATATTTTGCATATTTTGGTCATATATGCATATTTTTACATATTTTGCGTTGTTTGCATTTTTTATTACATATTTCGCATTATATTGCCTATTTTTGTAATTTGCTAGTTGACAGTTTTATACAAACGAAATTCATGCATAACAGTCATCTGACGACGAATAGAGTTTCGTGTGAACACGGCTATTATTAGTATTTTCGATACGGTGCATACCTGTCGACAAAGAGCCGTTTTCAAACATGCTCCTATTACCTCTGTGGATATAGAACGTTCGTTTTCTATGTATAAGAGCTTTTTTCGACCGAATCGGCAAAGTTTTCTTTTTGAGAATATGAAAAAATATTTCATTGTGTATGCTAATGAATCGTTAAATAAGGATTAACCTTTACAAATTATGAAATGTTCAAGACTGAATTTATGTACATATCTATAAAAACATACATACATATTGCTAGCTTAGAGTGCAAATTTTGTAAGTCCTTTTTTCAACATTGGAGGAGAGACAAAAAACAAAAAATTAACAAATTTCGAAATGAAAAAAAAAAAAATTTCTGTTCATGTAAATATTTTGGACTTACACAATTTTCTTCGCTTTTTGGACTTACACAATTTGCGTATCGCTGAATAACAACGATTAGAAATATAACAAGTATCACAGACTTGTTTAGCGTGGTGCGTATTTGATTTTTCTAGCGTTCTACATAAAAATACAGTTTTTCATAAAAAGTGGACTTACACAGTTTGCACTCTAAGCTAACTATATGTATAAACGTACAACGTAAGAGCAATATTGAATTAAAAGGTGTTTGTACCTAACTGCTTGCCCAGAATGGTGTGGCTGTAGTACGTAGCAAGAGCTGTCAAAAGTTAAAACAGTACAATTGCATTGCAATGCCCACAATGTGTAGCTGTGTCTGTAGCGTGTAGTTGTGGCTGTAGTAGAAGTAGAGTTAACTTTAACTTGGTAGCGCGCTACAGTGTGACAGCTCAATTTTTTAATGACGGAAATTCGAAATGAAGGACGAAGAAACGGAAAAATGAATTGAACTTGTAAAAAATAAAGAGTTTTTATGGAATTTAAGGAATCCCCTGTACAAAAATATAAAAAAGATGACATATATGAGATACACTGAGCTACATCATTGTGTTCACATTTTCGAGCGTTGCCACAAAATCAGTCATCAGCTGATGTAGTAAGCTATGTAGTCCGTAGCTGTCGTACAACATTCTGGGCAAGCAGTAATTCATTTAACTATTGTAGGACCGTTCGCCGGCAGCAAATTGCAGAAAAAACTGCAAAATCGCGTTTTTTGAGGCAAAAACTCAGTCAAAATTTGCAGAAGAGAGCGCAATTTTGACAGTTCATTGACGGAGAAAGCTGCAAAGTTTTACTGACAAAATTTGTCGTTGCAAAGTTCAGTAGACTGAAAAAACATATGATTTGCGATCATATGGTTGCAATTTAAAAAAAAAGTCGAAAGTGGTTTCAAGTCAAAAAACTAAGAAAATCGGGAATATATGTGATTCAATAGAAAATGAAGTGAGAAAATTATATTATTTTCATTTATAAAGTTTATTTAGATGATTTAATTAGTTAATAAGGTACCAGCTAAAAGGAAATGTGTTAATGACAGCGCAGTGGGATCATCGTCTGCACTCTCGGGATTCTGCGTTGTTGAATCGAAAATAGGAGATAGTATACTACTTAAATTGGAAAATTGTCCATTAATGACGCACGCCTCGAAAAAACAATTTTTTCACAGATATCATAATAGAAATAAAAACTTGCCGGAAACTTATAGTTTATGAGATATTTGTTGGTAAAGTTGTAAAATCCACCAAACAAAACACCAAAACTGCGTACTATTTCCGTTGACGGCCTTGGGCCGCACTTTAAAAAGATAACCCTCAGCCGGCAGAATTCTTTTTCTGGATTTATTCCTGGACCAATCCACAGTACTTTTGTGTAGAACACAGGACACTGCACATTTAGCTTTCCCTTCGATTTCATTTCATAAAATTTTAATTTTGTTATGCACTTGTGAATAAAGGCAAACAGCTGATTTGCTGCAAATTTTGACAAAGTTCTGTTCGTTCAAATGCCAGTAAATTTGCATAAGTTTCTCTCTTTCGGAGAGCAAGACATATTTTTCTTTGATTGCAAATTGCGGCAATTTGCAGCCGCCGAACGGACCTTGTAACTTCAACAAACATAAATTATCTGAAGTTGAAAAAATTTGAATTAATGCATTTTTTTTTTTGATTTTTCATGCATATTTCTCAGTTTTTGTTGCATTATATATGCGCATTTTTTTTATTTTTTAGTACATGAAATTCCATGCCCTAGTCATTATTCTTAGCAATTAATGATTGTCATAGCAACTTTTTTGCAATTAAAATATTTTTGCAAAAATAATTACGTAGATTGTGAAAATTTATGTCAATCTTTGACTGTAGAATTTTACAATCAACCATAATACACGTTCCATATATTTCAATCAAATTGATTGCAATAAAATTTATTGCAATTATTGACATTACTTCAATCAATTTTTTTTATCTAATCATGCTGTAATCAACACCAAATATGTCAAAGCTTATTGAATTACTTATTATGCACTTTATCTGACTGCTACGCAATTTAATTGCAATATTTTACAGCTCTGGTAGGAATGCCAAAAGCAATGAACTGTAATAAGTTTGCATTAATTTATAGTATATAATTCATTTTTAAGAAAACAACGACTCATATTTATTATGTAAAAATCATCCAATATCTCTTTCAAATATTTTTTTCGATGACTTGTTTCATTGCCATTTTTAGCAATGTGAATAGCAATATCTTCTTTATCAAAGACCAGCTGCAGATTAAGGGCCGTTTACTCAACCTCTGATTAACGCTAACCGGAGGATAAAGGTCCGGTTAAAATATGGACTGCGTTATCGACCATATGTTAATTATATTGTTTGGTGAAGTCGATAATGATGTTTAACCGGATTTTAACCGTGGTTAGCGTTAATCAGAGGTTGAGTAAACGGTCAAAATTTCTTTAAGCCAATAAACTAAAATCAAATTGACTATAACTTTTAAACCTACGTCTACATATTTATGTATATTTTAACCATAGTTACATATACTTAGGAGTACATTTATATACAATCAAAACGACACTTTAAATTAGTTATGAGAGCAATGAATTGTAATTTAAATGACAGCAGTTGTTCATATTGTAGATACGCCATGATTAATAAAAGGATAGCGAACACATGGGAACTGGCAGTCATGCCAAATAGTCGCTAAGATCATATGGCAAGCTTGACAACGTGCATATCAGATACAAGTTGTATGTACTAAGTTCGAATGCTGAACATCTGTTTACATTGTGCTCCATATGTGCATAAATATACATACGTTTACACGTGTGTTATGCTGATGTTTTATGAAGTGGTGAATATTTGCAAATATTTTTACCAAATGTCCAATCCTGTATAGGCTTTATAACCAGTTCTGAGCTAGTCATGAACTGAACTTTATTGCAAAATTGATGTTTAATTTTTTTGGGATAACCGTGTGTACTTTTTTAACAGCAATCAAATCCAATACGCCCCGAATTGGAGCCCCAAACATCAAATGTAACTCAAAACTGTTAACACTAACCGTGATATTAACAATAAAAATTTCTTAACCGTTAGGAACTCTGTCTTTAACGGAAATGCGTAAACGCAATATTTTTACATATTTATATATTTACATGCGTAGTCTTTCTCACTGTCAATGCAAATTGCACATATGTATGTATATGGGATAATGATTTATTTTCAAAAATAACATAAACATAAAGAAAAAAATAAAAAAGTATGAAAACTGTTGGAGCATTAAAATAAAATATAACAAACTTGAAATGCAAATGCGGAATCATTACGCTAAAAATGAGAACAATGAACTTAAATCTTTGTAAACATACCCGTAGCACGGATAAAGCGTAAAATGCATAGCACGTGATTTATGTATGCAACTACATTAGGGTGTGTAATAGAGTGCGTTTAAAATTCAAATTAACGATATTTTACTGTATCGCCCCCTCAGTCTGTAGTGACATGGTCAAAGATATCATACATAAATTTTGGTACCGATTGGTGGCGATTAAGACGTGGCGCATTGAGCTCAAAATTCAGAAAAATCTATGAAGGGTGAAAAAATCAAAATATTTTTTCTAATTATATTATACCCAAAATTAATACTTCTATACCCAATGATAACAAATATAAATTTTAGTTCCGATTGATGATGGTTTAGTGGTGTTTTAAGGGGGTCAATGTTCAGATTGCCATAGAAGACTTACATTTTTAGTGTCGCATATGGTAATCTAAACTTTGACCCCCTTGAAACACCAGTAAACCGTCATCAATCTGTATACAGATTGAGGGGGCGATACAGTCTTTTTATGAACTTTTAAATTTTTCATACAAATTAAACGCACCCTAGTGTGTAATTTTAAGTTGCTACCTATTTCTCTCCCCGACCTGGGCACACTCAATTACATTTTGTAATTGATTACGCCTTCAATTACAATTACATCTAATTGTCATTGAAAAATCTCAATTACCAATTACATGTAATTGTAATTGCAATTGTAATTGAAAATCTTCAATTACAAGAAATTGTAATGGAATAGCATCAATTACATTTTTCTGGGGTTTGAGAAAATTTAGTTATTCAACTTGTTATACTCAGCTGTACTAGTACACAGAGTATTATAATTTTAATCACATAACGGTGGATTGTAACAGAGTGAAATAATCGAGATAGATATAGACTTATATATATCAAAATGATCAGGGTGAAAAGAGAAATCGATTGAGCCATGTCCGTCCGTCCGTCTGTCCGTCCGTCCGTCCGTCCGTCCGTCCGTCCGTCTGTCCGTCCGTCTGTAAACACTCTAACTCGCGCAAAAATTGAGATATTTTGATGAAATTTGAAATGCAAGTTGGTATCGAGACTGGGACGGTTGGTATTGAAAATGGGCGAAATCGGACCATGACCACGCCCACTTTTCCTATATAGAAATAATCGGAAATTTGGTATCTCAGTCACTAATATAGCTGGAGCGATGAACTTTTACCGACGTGTTGAGCTCAGGCCCCTAGGAAGAAATTTGATGAAATCTTGGAAAATGGGCGGTGCCACGCCCACTTATTAAGGGTCAAACCTTGAAAGTTTTATATGTCATAACTCAGAAACCATTGAAGGTATATCGACAAAATTTGGTACGCGTGATTTGCTTACTTAGACATACGTTTGGACGGATTTTAGTTAAAATCGGTTGACGGCCACGCCCACTTTTATATACGTATATTACAAAGTGACCTATTAAAAACATTTTAAGCGATATCTCTGTCAGATATAAAGATCTATCATTGAAATTTTGTCGCGTGAGTCCAACTGCGGACATAAAACGAAAAGCGCAAAAATTTTGGAAAATGGGCGGTGCCACGCCCACTTATTAAGGGGCAAACATTGAAAGTTTTATGAGTCATAAATCAGAAACCGTTGAAGATATATCGATGAAATTTGGTACGCGTGATATACTTACTTAGTCAAATATTTGGACCAAAAATTTCCGAAATCGGTGGAGGGCCACGCCCACTTTTATATATGGTCTTATAAAGTGACCTAATAAAAACATTTTAAGCGATATCTCTGTCAAATATAAAGATATATCATTGATATTTTATAGCAGGAGTTCAACTGCGGACATAAAACGAAAAACACAAAAATTTTGGAAAATGGGCGTGGCACCGCCTCTTTTTACACAAAGGGATATACGAGATTTCTTAGCCTATAACTCGACAAATAATTGAGATATTATGACGAAACTTGGTTTATACACTTTTATAACTTGTGTTAATAGCCACGCAAAAATTTATTGAAATCGGTTTATGACCACGCCTACTTTTTAACAAAGATATTTCTGGAACACCCTTTTGGAATTTGTAACGTGACATCTTTGTAACTAGAAGTCATAAAGGAATGAAATTTTGCACAAACAATAATATTCATAAGCTTAGTTGGAAGACTGATAAAAATTTAGAAAATGGGCGTGACTACGCCCACTTTATGCAGCACTCGCTTTATATTAAGTGCACCGTGTTTCCATCAAACGCAAAAAAACAATGAAAGCATACAGCTGAGTATCTAATGTTCGATTCCACTCGAACTTAGGCTTCCTTACTTGTTTTTGCTTCTATTGTTTTTTTTTGTTATTCTTTTTGTCTGTGTTTTTTTATTTTGTTTTTGTCTTTGTTTTGTTTTTGTTGTAGGCTTTGTATTTTGTATTTTGTTTGTTTTTGTTGTTTGTTTTTTTTTGTTTTTTTTTTGTTGTTGTCTGTATTTTGTATTTTCTTTTTTGTTTTTTTTTTGTTTTTTTTTTGTTTTTTTTTCGTTTTTTTTGTGTTTTTTTTTTTTGTTTTTTTTTTTTGGTTTTTTTTTTGTTTTTTTTCTTGTTTTTTTTTTGGTTTCTGTTTAATTTTATTGTTTTTCTGTTTTTTTTCTTTCTGGTTTTTTCTTGTTTTTTTTTTCATTTTTTGTTTTTTTTTTCATTTTTTTTTTGTTTTTTTTATTTTTATTATTTTTTTACCAATTACATGTAATTGTAATTTCAAATTACAATTAGATTAATTCGTAATTGAAAAAAAAAAAAAAATGTAATTAAGGATGCCCCGGTCTGTTCTCTGCTTAGCGCAGGCTTTAAAATTCAAACGATTTTTTTGCGAACAAATTTTTATAGGTGATTAAATTTGCTTCAAATCTTAAATCTGTTTTCGGATTAAATTCCATTCATATCAACTTTTGTTTTTGAAAAATATATAGTGCATTTAATGGACTAAGAATTTGGTTTTCTATAAGGAATTAGATTTTCTATTTTTTGGTTAGCTGGTTAGATTTTCAGTTAGGAAAAAAAAAATCAACTATGTATGTAGAAACGGCACACCCTACTGTACATGTATTCATACAGACATGTTTGCTTCTATGAAAATGTTCATGAATGACACCACTAGCAGTCATATCTCGTAAAATACAAACTTTCTCAATAAAAAAAAACGTCGTCGCCACTTTCATTTTCTACAACACAAAAAGTGGGTTGGTATATAGACATATGTACATACATACATACATATGTATATGTATTTATAAATACATGTGCACACATATTTTTAACACATAAATACATATGCAAGTGCTTAACAAGCAATTTCGCATTTTATATTGCCACATAAACACCGACCGTTAGTTACGCATTGGAGCGCATGCAATTCCGTTAATTATTTTGCAATTTTATTTAATCACAATCACAATGACTTGACGACATTATGTAAATTTGCGCTGCTATGCAGACTTTTTTACTAAGTAACAAATTTTATTTTCATTCCGGGCATTTCTATTAACACTTATGTGCATACATATTGAACTGATTGGTGATGCTAAAGATTGAAGAAAAATGGCATAGAAATAAAAATTGTACATTTGGTCGGCCGCTGTGGTGTAGTGGGTAGAGTGCTCGCTTGTCATAGCAGAGATCTCGGGTTCTAACCCCAGTCCGAACAAACACCAAAAAAAAAAGTCTAATTAATTAGAACCCAATTTTTGGTTTTTTTAGAAACAGCGGTCACCTCTCGGCAGTTGGTGGGTCGCCTTCGAAGATAGTTCTGCCATGAAAGAAATTCTCACAAATTGCATTCGCCGTTCGGAACAGACATTAAACTGTTGGTCCACCCAATTAGTAGGAAAAACAAATATCAAGGAGCACGCCCTTTGAATTGGGAAGAGAAGCTTCGCCTTAAAGTTCATCAGAGTTTATATTATAAATATTTGGTCGGTAATTCCATAAACATAAACTCATTAAACGAATTATTTATTATATCATTACTCATGTCCAGCGTTGCCGTTGAAAAATTTTCGTGGTGGCTAGATTTGATTTAATTTGTGGCTAAAAATAGCTAAAAAATTTGGTTCATGGCTAAAAATGGTGGCTAAAAAATTTTGTTTCAAATTAACATGTTTTAAATTTATTTTTCAAATTCAGGCACAAAAGTATTGCATACAATATAAGGAAAAAATCATAAATTTGTGTAAAAATAACATATTCATACATACATAGTATGTACTTAACTATATCTAAAACAATTAGATATCACATTCAATATCTATCATTATGTCGTCATCACTAATGGACTCTTTCTCTTTATAAACTAATTTGTTCTTCATTAATTTAATGAGATCTTTTGTTATTTCAAATTCATTGCAAGATTGTTTTACATTGTTTAAACCATTTCTTATAGTTAAAATTCAACATTGTAAGATTCATTTTGTTTCGATTTTTGGGTTTTGACAATATTCATTACGGAAAAGGTTCTTTCCTCTTCGGCGTTGCTAAGTGGTAGAAGTAGCAAACAATATACAAAGTCAGTTAGATTCTTATACGGACTTTCATCGACAGCCACTAGCGAGTATCAAAAAGCTTTTATCGATAGTTGCGTTACTTGTTTTGTTTTGTAACACTTAAGGCCCTTGGCAACTTACAATCTGTATTGAGAGGAAGTGTATATGTGTGAGCGTCGGGTGATTGACGCAAATATCAAAAATTTTTGATTTTCGTCGCCGCGAGCCGACAACAAGTACGTGTAGCACGACGGCTGCCGATTGCACTAACACACACAAAAAAACAATCAAATTTGACTAACTCACTCAAAAAAACACCCAAACTGGACAATCCAGATTGTAAGTTGCCAAGGGCCTTTAAATCGATTTGTGATAATCACTGAATTGAATTAGCGTTACCACATCCTTCCTATGTGCAAAATTATGGTTCATTACTAGCGGTGGCTAAAAACGTGGCTAGTGGCAAAACCCAAATTTTGGTGGCTAAAAAAACACGGCGGTGGCTAAATCTAGCCACCAAATGGCTAAAACGGCAACGCTGCTCATGTCATGCGTTGTAGTGTGTTACACAACTGAGTAATCTCAAGAGCTCATCAGATAAAAATTAAAAAGAGAAAGCAAAGAATTCCGACTGCTGTTTAACCCTGGAACGCTCAAATGTAGTTTTGGGAGTATTGCTTAAGTAAAAGAACAGTTTGAATGGACTTTAGTTCTTGAATTCTTAATGATCTAATGGATTTTTTGGGCGCATTACAAGGCATAGGAGTAGCTCGCTATGAGCCTTAGATTCACGGTGCCTGTAACCTTCTCCGAAAGCAGCATGCGATAACCATGGAGCATAGTCATGGAAGTTGTTATCTTCCCTAAAGGAAATGTTTAATTAATACTAACAATTATATGTATGATATTTTCTCTGAACATCTTCAGTTGTCAATATGCTACATTAATTGACGTATAAATGAAGATTTTTATATCTATTATATAAAAATAAACGTGTGTATGTGTGTGTGTCTCTTATGAACTCCAAAAGTAATCAACCGATCTTTATGAAATTTTCACAGTGGATTCATGTGGTATTAGCACACATGAAGGGGTATATAGAATTTCGAAAAAGTTGGAGCTTCCCGGACCCAGAGTGACCCAGAAAGTCTTTGAGAAATGTTGCTATCAAATGAAAGGTGTTGAGCAGGCCTTCAACATAGTGTTATTTTCATTGCGATGCCTAGGCCGGATCCCCAGATATGGGTCAAAACGTGGAACCGAGTGACCCCGGAAAGTTTCTGAGCGATATTGGTATCAAATGGAAGCTGTTGAGGAGGACTTCAACAAAAAGCTCTTTAAATAGTTTTGTCTACGCTGCTTTCCAAGATATGGGTCAAGGCATGGACCGGGATGACCCCTGAATGCTTCCGAGCGATTGGTAGCAAATGAAAGGCGTTGAGCAGGGCTTCAACTTACAGCTATTTTAAACGTGATTTCTAAGTCGTATGTACCAGAAATGGCTCAAATAGTGGGCCCAGATGGCGATGGATGGTCTCGGTTTTGTAAAGGTAAAGGTAAAGGTAAAGGTAAAGGTAAAGGTAAAGGTAAAGGTAAAGGTAAAGGTAAAGGTAAAGGTAAAGGTAAAGGTAAAGGTAAAGGTAAAGGTAAAGGTAAAGGTAAAGGTAAAGGTAAAGGTAAAGGTAAAGGTAAAGGTAAAGGTAAAGGTAAAGGTAAAGGTAAAGGTAAAGGTAAAGGTAAAGGTAAAGGTAAAGGTAAAGGTAAAGGTAAAGGTAAAGGTAAAGGTAAAGGTAAAGGTAAAGGTAAAGGTAAAGGTAAAGGTAAAGGTAAAGGTAAAGGTAAAGGTAAAGGTAAAGGTAAAGGTAAAGGTAAAGGTAAAGGTAAAGGTAAAGGTAAAGGTAAAGGTAAAGGTAAAGGTAAAGGTAAAGGTAAAGGTAAAGGTAAAGGTAAAGGTAAAGGTAAAGGTAAAGGTAAAGGTAAAGGTAAAGGTAAAGGTAAAGGTAAAGGTAAAGGTAAAGGTAAAGGTAAAGGTAAAGGTAAAGGTAAAGGTAAAGGTAAAGGTAAAGGTAAAGGTAAAGGTAAAGGTAAAGGTAAAGGTAAAGGTAAAGGTAAAGGTAAAGGTAAAGGTAAAGGTAAAGGTAAAGGTAAAGGTAAAGGTAAAGGTAAAGGTAAAGGTAAAGGTAAAGGTAAAGGTAAAGGTAAAGGTAAAGGTAAAGGTAAAGGTAAAGGTAAAGGTAAAGGTAAAGGTAAAGGTAAAGGTAAAGGTAAAGGTAAAGGTAAAGGTAAAGGTAAAGGTAAAGGTAAAGGTAAAGGTAAAGGTAAAGGTAAAGGTAAAGGTAAAGGTAAAGGTAAAGGTAAAGGTAAAGGTAAAGGTAAAGGTAAAGGTAAAGGTAAAGGTAAAGGTAAAGGTAAAGGTAAAGGTAAAGGTAAAGGTAAAGGTAAAGGTAAAGGTAAAGGTAAAGGTAAAGGTAAAGGTAAAGGTAAAGGTAAAGGTAAAGGTAAAGGTAAAGGTAAAGGTAAAGGTAAAGGTAAAGGTAAAGGTAAAGGTAAAGGTAAAGGTAAAGGTAAAGGTAAAGGTAAAGGTAAAGGTAAAGGTAAAGGTAAAGGTAAAGGTAAAGGTAAAGGTAAAGGTAAAGGTAAAGGTAAAGGTAAAGGTAAAGGTAAAGGTAAAGGTAAAGGTAAAGGTAAAGGTAAAGGTAAAGGTAAAGGTAAAGGTAAAGGTAAAGGTAAAGGTAAAGGTAAAGGTAAAGGTAAAGGTAAAGGTAAAGGTAAAGGTAAAGGTAAAGGTAAAGGTAAAGGTAAAGGTAAAGGTAAAGGTAAAGGTAAAGGTAAAGGTAAAGGTAAAGGTAAAGGTAAAGGTAAAGGTAAAGGTAAAGGTAAAGGTAAAGGTAAAGGTAAAGGTAAAGGTAAAGGTAAAGGTAAAGGTAAAGGTAAAGGTAAAGGTAAAGGTAAAGGTAAAGGTAAAGGTAAAGGTAAAGGTAAAGGTAAAGGTAAAGGTAAAGGTAAAGGTAAAGGTAAAGGTAAAGGTAAAGGTAAAGGTAAAGGTAAAGGTAAAGGTAAAGGTAAAGGTAAAGGTAAAGGTAAAGGTAAAGGTAAAGGTAAAGGTAAAGGTAAAGGTAAAGGTAAAGGTAAAGGTAAAGGTAAAGGTAAAGGTAAAGGTAAAGGTAAAGGTAAAGGTAAAGGTAAAGGTAAAGGTAAAGGTAAAGGTAAAGGTAAAGGTAAAGGTAAAGGTAAAGGTAAAGGTAAAGGTAAAGGTAAAGGTAAAGGTAAAGGTAAAGGTAAAGGTAAAGGTAAAGGTAAAGGTAAAGGTAAAGGTAAAGGTAAAGGTAAAGGTAAAGGTAAAGGTAAAGGTAAAGGTAAAGGTAAAGGTAAAGGTAAAGGTAAAGGTAAAGGTAAAGGTAAAGGTAAAGGTAAAGGTAAAGGTAAAGGTAAAGGTAAAGGTAAAGGTAAAGGTAAAGGTAAAGGTAAAGGTAAAGGTAAAGGTAAAGGTAAAGGTAAAGGTAAAGGTAAAGGTAAAGGTAAAGGTAAAGGTAAAGGTAAAGGTAAAGGTAAAGGTAAAGGTAAAGGTAAAGGTAAAGGTAAAGGTAAAGGTAAAGGTAAAGGTAAAGGTAAAGGTAAAGGTAAAGGTAAAGGTAAAGGTAAAGGTAAAGGTAAAGGTAAAGGTAAAGGTAAAGGTAAAGGTAAAGGTAAAGGTAAAGGTAAAGGTAAAGGTAAAGGTAAAGGTAAAGGTAAAGGTAAAGGTAAAGGTAAAGGTAAAGGTAAAGGTAAAGGTAAAGGTAAAGGTAAAGG